>JAUCMT010000970.1:0-10008 GCA_032357475.1 Enteromius thamalakanensis | reverse complement strand
AACATCTTAAAAAATAATATATATATATATATATAAACTGTTCAATTTAATTCAATTCGTCAAGAAAATATTAGTTGTTGTTTGTGTGTGTGTGTGTGTGTGTATACAAATATATAAATTAAATCAAATAAATATATTTAATTAAATTAATTACTTATTTTTATTAGGTTTTTGGTATGTTTTTTGTGTGTATATTGTGAAATTATTACAACACAGATACCGTGTGAGTTATATAGACATTTGTGGTATTTAGATGTTAACTGACAGAAAAGGTTGATGACTATTTCAGGTGGAATTCAGCAGGGGTTTAACAGTGTGTTGAAATCTGACAGAAGTTGTAGTTGATGTTATTTGTGTCTTCCTCTGTGGGTGTGGCCGTCCTGCTGCTGCTTCAGATAAACCCACACAAACACACGCTCACAGCCGCTCTGCTGATTTTCCCACATGATAGTGAGGGCACAAACACACACACACACACACACGTCTGTTATCCCTGATTTGCCACTCGTCTGTTTCCTGTTAATGCGGGACCTCCCTCTTTCTTTCAAGGATGTGAGCATTTAGATCTTGGTTTCTCCTTTGACCTGTGGCTTTCCTGCTATATGCCACACATGTAGAGCTAAATGTCCACTAAATGTGTCTAAGATATTTTATCGCTCCTGCAGAGTTTAAAGAAGAGCTCAGTCTGCGTCCTGCGGTTGAGATGTTTCTTCTAACATTTGTTTTTATCTTAGATAATTTAGTCTTATTGAGAAGTTCTTGTTAAAATCGTTAAAAAGTGCAGATGAGCTCTTACTAGGGACTGTTCTCAGGAGAAAATCTGAGAAGAAACTGTCCATGTAATGTAATTGTTGTGCAGGAAAAAACAATTGAGATGTTCAGGAGTTCTCCTCTGTGATTGTTCTTTGGTTAGGGTGTGTTTTGCCCCTTGATTTGTGTCCGTTTGCATGTTTGAGCAGTTTTATGGTGCTTTACTTGTTATTGCCAGCTGACATTTAATTGCTTCCCACAGTTTCTAGAAGCTCCCATTTGCTTCATAATGACAAGCCTGTGTTCTCACTGTGTTTTCAGTAAGAAGGCCCTGCCATCCTTTCTATGGCGTTCGTGTAACTGAGTGTTGTGAGTATAACCTGTTTGAGTTCAAACAAGAGTGAGGCACCTGAGATTATTTTATCTCATGCATAGTGGATTCTGTGTATAAATTACAGGATTTTAGTTTAAAGTGCCCCTGAAATGGGTTATGAAAGGTTCATATTTTGGTTTTGGCAGTACCAAACAACAGGTTGACATGCATGCAAGGTTAAAAAACACTTTAATTTTCTTATTTTACTTTATTTGTTCAGGAACTCCCAAATGATTAGTTCAGCTACTAATTTTTCCAAACATCTCTTGTGATTGGTTGATTTTATTTAAAGCCATATTTGTGAGCTTTTAAAGCTTCAAAAGCAGCATCTACCGCCAAATAATTAATTAGCATTTTCATTCAGACCAACAAAAAGACTAACAAGTAAGTGGGCGATATGGTAATATGCTATGCTTTAAAATTATTTTACTGACTAGAAATTTGTGAGAACCAATACCATATTTGAAATAAAATAAACTTTTTCTGGTAAAACAAACATTCTGAGCAAAGTCGCGAAAATAAATCTAAATCTAATAAAATATAATCTAATATATAAAATTAAATAAAAATATACAAAAACTATAATAGTATATACTAAACAAAACAGTTAAGATCCTTAATTTGCATTCATTTCTATGCAAGGTCATTTCATTTTGAAAATTCAGTCAAATATATACTGATCAGGATATCTAAAGAATTGTTTTTCTTTCCTGAATTTTGCACCTTAATTATTTTGCAGACGTTTTTATATTTTATAGATAAATATATGAACAGCAAGACAATGGGACTCATTAAAACATAGCTTTTTATGTCCATTTTATAACATTTCAGAGACCTAAAATATCCGTTCAGGTCCATGGTGAGTTCTTAATGGGAAGAAACTTCCTCCCGGAGACTCATTGCTGCCAGATGTGGCAGAGATCAGGACGAGAACATCCCGGGTCACTGCTGCCAGACACAGGGGGCAGTTCTGTCTGGATGTTTTCCTCTTCTAATGGGAGAAAGGTTATATCCAGTGGTTTATTTAAATGAGGGAGAGAAGATCCCCCTGTGTTCTGATGTGTATTAGCTACGAGAAAGAGCTTGTGTGTGTTGTGTAATAAGGCATGACTTACCACACAGTGTTTGCTGTCTCTTTTTGATAGCGAAACATGTTTTGGTTCAAAAATGTATTTGAATGTTTTGAAAAGTAACACGCAGCACACCACAGAAACCTAAACCAAACAGTGGTGGTCAGTTTGTGTAATCGTATGATGTCCAAAAAAGAAACCATGTCATTTTGTTAATAATTTTTCAGGAATGTTTTGAGTCTGCATGACCAAACAAATTCTCATCATATAACTGATGTGAATTGCTCATTATAATGAAAATAAATTAATAAATATATTCAAAATGAATAATTAAATAAATTCATACATACATAAAAAAATTCATATATATATATATATATATATATATATATTTATTTATTTTTTTAATAAAGAAATATATAAATATATTTATATAAATATATAATTTCTAATATATAATATATACAAAAATGTATAAAATAAAATGCAAATAAATGTATATTTTAATGTAAATCTGTCTAACTGAATATTTTTATATACATTCAAATATATACAGTACATGCATACATAAATTATATATATAATTTTTTGAAATAAAGAAATATTTAAATATATTTATATATATATATATATATATACATAAATATATAATTTCTAAAATATAATACATACAAAACTGTATAAAATAAAATGCAAATAAATGTATATTTCAATGTAAATCTGTCTAACTGAATATTTTTATACACATGCAAACATATACAGTACATGCATACATAAATAAAATATATTTAAAATAAATAAATATATGTATTTTTAAATGTATATTATAGGTCATTTATATTGTGAAATATTTTTTAAATATATTAAAATACAAGTAAATATATAATTCTATAAATAAATTGATCTGGATAGAAAAAAAAAGTTGTCAAAAACAAGAATATTGGTTTCAGGTCAACTTTGATGAAAGGTTTAGATCCACTTCAAGTGTTGACTAGTGGACACCACTAAAAACAAGGCTACAGTGTACTTTTCTCAGCATTTTAAATGCATTTTCAAACATAAAATATATTTAACACCAACTGAATGCCCAAGGAGTCGTTGATATTTTTCGAGGCCATTGTTTTGCAGCTGGCCACCCGCAGCTGTGCCTTCTGTACCAGTAAACAGAAATAAATTGTTGCCAGGTTCTGCTCTGATAATCTCATACATACTCCAGGCTCACATTCCCGTTCCAGATGCTAACCACTAAGGCTACGCTAGGTGTGATCAAAACAAACAGCGTGGATGCTAGCCTAGCAACCTCACAGGTAACAGCAGCTGCCACGAGCCTCCCGATAAAGAAGAAAACACTCTAGCCCTCAGCTGGAGCGAGATCAAAGGTTGCCAGAGATCGCCAGTCAGCTGTGATTTTGTGAACCTGGCTGAAATGAGGGTTTTATCTTGCAATGCTTCTTTCGATTCAGAGATCAAACGGGTGGACCGGAGTGTGTGGGCCACTGGCGTGAATCGAGAAAAGCCCAAACTTTTTGCTGATTACCAGCCTGCTCTCTACAACGTAAACATGATGTCAGCAGACGTGGTCGCAGCCATTATGGCTTCCATTAGCTTGATTACTTTGAATTAAACATGCACTTAGCGGTGTGTACATAGCCAAACAGTGCTTGCACTTTAGATGCAGGGTGAGAATGACAACATTGACATTAACCATGACATGCTTTCCAAATTAAAAGCTCTGCATGTAATGCTTCAAGATCACATCCCTAAAAGCAGGCGCTGGGAACATGCATCACGTAAACACAATCAAAACAATGGCCTCAGAAGTCGTATACGGCCAGCTTTTATGCTGCTTTTTGTCCTTCTTGGATCTAAACAGACTACAAATGGTAACTGTTTGAACAAGCTCAGCATGAAGAGTCATCAAAACTGATTTTCAAACACAAAATAAGGGTGGATAAATGGCGGCATGGTTTATGGGGAGCTGTACCTTTAAGAGCATTGCATGTAAAATGGCAAATCCAATTTCTCAATGTTACACTTTATTCTCCTTCATAAACCTCTGATTCTTGTCTCAGTGGTAAAGCTCTCATAGAGCAACATGATTTGTATTAGACTTGAATATTAGCTTCATGGCAATGAGATGATGGCCAGCCTTAGAGAAAGAGTGACCGCTTTCTAAACCCCATCCCAGACTAGTGAAGAGTTAATTTACTGCATATGTTCTCTATGGAAATAATGAGAGTTAGTATAGAGACTTTTCCACTTGATTCTGGAGCTACTGGGCTTTCATTAAAGACATTAACTGAACATTATAACCAACAACAACCTTAATATATTTGCATTTGTTTACATTTATTTATTATATATTTATTTATATTACATTGTATAAAAATATATTAATTATAGTAATATATATATATATATATATATATGTATATGATGGAAAACTATTAATTTAAAATATTTAAATATTATAATATTATATATATATAATTAATACATTTGATATGTGTGTGTACAAATATAAAAAACATATATTTAAAAAAAAAAAAAAACATATATAATTGATATTTACTATGCAAACCCTCTGTGCTGATTCAGTATATTATTCCATTACTGGAGCCAATATGCTCATCTTTTAAATTAGGATCTCGCAAAACTGAGCTCAAATCAGCACAAAGAAGCCTCGGAGAGATGGAAAGACTCCTGACAGACATTCTGGGGACAAAACCCATCAGGAAATGACTCCTAAGAGTTGTTATGCTTTCGTGTTTTTCTTACTTTTATAGCAGATCACCAACTCCATTCTCGCTGACGTTTATTTCACAAGGCTGGTTTTTAATAAAGTCAGCTTTTATGTTTATTTAACAACACTTTACACTGGATGGATTGAGTAATTCAACACTGACCTCATCAGAGAACTGCTTGTTTTATATTTGATAATAAAAAGAACGTCTTTCATCATAAATAACTGAATCGCAAAACACGTGTGACAGCTTCATCCGCTGGCAAGAGCTGAAATGGACGCAATTATCATGTCTCCAGAGTCAGTTTTAATACAGTTTTTCATTTTGCATTATTGCTTAAAATTACAGTTTAATATGTAGCTTGGACGACATAGGTGCAGCCACAGAAAACCTGTCCCAAAACCTGCCTGCGTGCAGAAGATGACATTTCAAACTGTTTATGATTTCAGCCAAATTCAAAAGCAGCATTGTATCCTTAAAGGCACAGCTCACCGAAAATGAAAGTTGCTTTTTTCATATATTCATGTTGCTCTAAACATTTAAGCCCTTTTCAAAAGATCTGTGTTACACAGAAATAAAGTCTTGTATAATACTGATTAGAAACAATACAAGTGAGTAAATTAAGACCAAAATAACATTTTTAGGCACATCTTTAAAAAAACAAAAAAACAATCCCATTATGCACTGCACTGAACCAAGGAATATATATATATATATATATATATATTGACTAGATATATTAATTTAACTACTTTTTTATTTATTATTAGAGTATTGTACCTGCTGACCAATCAGAGCAGACTTGGCTTTGGCAAGACAGGATTTAAAGAGACAGGAACTAAAATATAGTGAGAAATCTGAGAAATGTAATGTGTTTTTAAATATAAAATAATTTCAGTGTCTTGTAGCAGACCCCAAAAATAACATTTTGAACTTGCAAATTGGCTTAATATGAGAAAATATTTATAAATTTATATAAATATAAATATTTATTGCATATGTGCCAAGAAAAGTAATATACATGTATATATATTTCTATGAAATATGCCACATAAATTAAAAACATAAAAACGATTTCATATTTTGTATTGAGGATAAATATGTATATGTATGTATAGTACATTTTTGTGCATATACTGTATATTATGTACATGTATATCTATACTTAAATCCATCAATGCATATTATATAAGTAAAAATAATAGATGTATCTATTACAAAAATTAATATAAACACACATATATTTGTATATGGTGTTTTAATAAATGTGCATCAGTAAAACACACACACACGCACATATATATATCGACATGTAATTGTTTCATAATCCCATACAATACCTAAAAATTTGATATAAATCTTATTAATGCACATATATACATTTTACTTACGGGATTTTTTTATATTTTATAATATTCATCTACCCAGAGAATCTAAATATTTGAAAATCTTTTTTGCCAATATCACTTGATAAGGATTTTTTTTAGAAAGCATGTCTGATCACAGAATGACTAACCTCCACTTTCTCGTTCTGTAGGAATCTAATGCCGCGTACCTTAGATGGCCAGATCACCATGGAGAAAACACCCAGCTACTTCATCACCCATGAAGCGCCGTCCCGTGTCTTCTCCATGAGCCGCAGCACTAAACTCATTGTGGTGGTCCGTGACCCCGTGACCCGGGCTGTGTCGGACTACACTCAGACTCTGACCAAAAGCCCCGGGCTGCCATCCTTCCAGAATCTGGTCTTCAAGAACTCCAGCACAGGCCTGATTGACACGTCTTGGAGTGCCGTGAGGATCGGCATCTACGCCAAACACCTGGAGAACTGGCTCAGGTATTTCCCGCTCGCCCAGTTTCTCTTCGTGAGCGGCGAGAAGCTGGTGACGGACCCCGCAGGAGAAATGGGCCGGGTGCAGGATTTTCTGGGACTCAAACGGGTGGTGACCAATAAGCACTTCTACTTTAACCAGACTAAAGGCTTTCCCTGCCTCAAAAAGCCAGAAGGAAGCAGCAGACCACGATGCTTGGGGAAATCAAAAGGCCGACCTCATCCACATATACCAGCCGAGGTGCTGCACAGACTCAGGGATTTCTACAGGCCTTTCAACATGAAGTTCTACCAGATGACTGGTCAGGACTTTGGCTGGGACTAAACACTTGCAGGATAACACAGAAAGCAATGAAACTCTCTATTTATGACTGACTGAAAAGCATCTTCTCCCTGAGTACCCTCAGAAATGGCTAGTAATGAATTACAAAGAAACTGCAAGTGCAATCAAAGAGACTGCCGGCCTCACACTGAATCTAATCCAGACTGGCTAGCAAATTTATTAAAAATTCTAGTGCAAAAAAGTGCACACGTTACCATTTGCCCTTTTTCTAGATTACTAATCAGAGAAAATGATCAATTAGCAGGTGGACTTCAAAGAAAGAGTGGCAACAACAAATAGTATACATTTAATTAATATGCAAATGATGCATATTAATGTAACAGTGAAACAAAAGATGATAATAAAAAATTATGAAAATTACATTAATATTACATATAATACTACTACTACTCAAAAAAAAAATCTTTTTTTTTTCATCGTGCATTTTTGTGTTTTATATCATAAAATATATTTTTATTCTCCATTCTGGATTTAATTCAGTGTGCAGCCAGCATTGACCTTTTTTGGCTTTACTCACCTGAAACAATCTCTTTATAGTGCACAAAAACACAAGTAACTCATTAAATGAAAAAATTAGAAAATCATGTAAAAAGTGATCTTTTGTCCTTGTATTATGTGCAACTTAAATTGTTTTTATGGAGTACTGAACCAGAAAGACAATGAGCAATCATAGTAATATTATAATCATATTATTGAATATTTTTATTTCATACTCCACATCCCATGCATTTTTAAAATGCATTTTCCAGTATGCTTTTGAAACATGCATTTAACAGAATATATCTGGTTTGCAAAATATTCAACTGAGAACGATCTGAAACAGCCTGAACAGAGTAACGGCTCTGTGATGTCTGCTGTTTAAACGCTCCCTTATTTCAGATGCCCATAATCATACAGACTAAAACACATTTGTTCTTTGTGATTTATTGCTGCCAAAAAGAGCAAAAACTTGGATGTTCTCATTCAACCGCTGTTATGTAATAGACATGAGACACAGAGCAAAGAAGAGAGAGAGACAGCAATAGACATATAACCTTTATTTATTTCATGTCTTATCGCTCATTAAAAGGAATTTTCCTGCTTCTGCAAGAAAACACATTTTTTTTATAATGTTTTACATAAAAGCTATCTAATGTGGCTTAGATTTTGGACCATGCATTTCTTATGCCGCATATTTCTTTTTAATAAAACATTATTTTCGTTTAGTTCTGTAAAGGTGTGTTTCCATAGTGAACTAGAGCTATGTAACCCTCTTTTCTTTTCCCAAAATAATGATTAGAGATGTTATACAGGGATGAATACTGGACTATGCATTATATCTGCTGACTGAAAACAAAGTTTTGCTTCCGCTGTAAATTGCTACTATTTATATTTCTGAATGTAAAGATTTTTGGATCTGTCAGTGTGGAAATATATATTGAAAACATTGAGCAGCTTATTTTCTACAGACATTATAAATAAACATGATATGAACAGTGTACATATATATTTCTGTCAGGACTACTATTGTCAAAATACTTACTGTTTAGTTTGCCGGTATGGTTCTGTTCAGGGCTAAATCTGTTAGAAATGTGCAGGGAGGGCAGCAATAATAACCCCACATATCATTAATGCACTTATTCAACGAGGAATAACAGAAAGCTCTGAAAAGTGCACTGTCCTGGCAAAAGGTAGAGCTGTGGATGGAGCTCCTGAGCAAATGAAACGCTGCTGGAAAATAATGAACAGAACTTATAGAGGAACACCAGGAAGTTTTCCATAGAGATACATTATAAGTAGAAAATACATTGAAAGTATGTGTGTATAGTTACATGAATAGTAAATAAAAAATAAACAATAAAAAATATTTCCAGAAATTGTAGAAGTCTTTATATCCATTAAAAAAAATATATATACATATATTTATATTGATGGTGTGTCTATATATACATATACATTTTACTATTTCTTTAGAACTTCTTTTTTGACTTTAAAATGACATTTTATAGCTTCAAAGGGGGAAACTGAGTGTAGCTTTCAGTGTCAACCAGGCTAAATGTGAAGTTAACATTCTGAGCTGATGCTTTCTGATGTGTAAGCAATCAATTTGGAAGGGTCATACAGACCTTTAGGATGGTTATGTTTGACCCTTGACCCCTGGATGACCTCCCACGCCATGCCATATTAAAGCACTGGCCACCAAAGCTGGCCACACAGAACCCTTTCTCCAGTCGCATTAATGTTACCAATCTAGAGACAGCCTAAAAAAATATCAAAATCAATAATTGTCTGTGTATAGTTTATAGTTCCACTGCGGTGTGCCATCATCCATTTAGTCCCTCGTCACCATGATTTAACCCAGACTGAGTGCTGCTCGCTTCCAAACGTTCATAAAATATTATTTAACGGAGGATTTACAGTATTTTCCAAATCCTGATAGATTAATGTGGCCTGTGTGGGTTTATATGAAGATGTGGATAGCCTAAACCATGATTTTCACCTTTTACTGTTTCTTACATCTCAGTTTATCAGTAAAATATTGGGGTTGTTTATTTTTAGATATATATATATTTTTTTTTTTTGTATTTTCCCCTACAAGAAAGTATGTTGGATTAAAAATGTAAAATTATAAAATATATAAAGCAGCACAACTGTTTTCAACAAATGTAAAAAAAAATCACATATTGAACTGATTTCTGAAGGACCATGTGACACTAAAGACTGAAGTAATGATGCTGAAAATTCAGATTAGTGTCACAGTGTCACAAGATCTGACTGTGTTACCCCTAACACAACCACACCTCCCAACACCGCTGATCCCAGATCAGATACTTACCCACGCTCACAGTCACCTGACTTCTAATCAGTCACACCTGGAAGAGACAATCAAGGTGGCTTTATATGCTCAGTTCACTGGT
>JAUCMT010000969.1:0-10017 GCA_032357475.1 Enteromius thamalakanensis | reverse complement strand
CTTTTACTCTAAACAGAGGACCTTCCTGGATCTGGACCAGACGCTGACCACTGCACAGATCTGTGTGGAGAGAGGAAAATCTCAAAATTTCAAGAAGCCAAGTTAAATTTGTGCGAGTTTAAGTTCTCTTGTCTTGTCATGACAGATTAAAGTTTAATATGTGGAAGTGCAAACTAAATTTAATATTTGTATAAACCACGTATTTAACATTTTACTTTGTCATTTTTAAAGCCTAAGCATAAAGTGATCACTTTTAACATGGAAAAGTCCTGCTTTTGTATTTGCTAGCCTTTTGCATTTCACACTGGATTTGAGTCAACATGAGGGTGATACAATTCAGTAATGTCTAAAAACCTATATACCTTCAGAGAAAATAGCTCAAGGTTTATATTTGTGAATCAGTTCAGTCTTACCCCACTGCAGGAGTCCTGTGAGACACAACAATAGAGGCAGGTTCCATTTTTGGCACCAGAAGTCTACCATCCTTAAATGGATCGATCCTTTTGCTCTCTTTCTCATCTCTAAGTTAACACAGGTTTAAGTGAGAGTGCCTAAATCTTCTCTGAAGTCTGCGACTGTGACACATCAGACGAAAAGAGGAAACAAGTGTGATGAATATGATTTCCTGTCGTCTCGCACCACGCAGATCTCCACACTCGCTTGACTGTCCCCAAATTGTGCATCACGGTTCATGTGAACAGAAGAAAGCAGCGGTTTTTATGAAGCAAGTGCAAAAAGCTCTATTAAAAAATGTATTTAGTTACAATTTTTTTTTTTTTGCATATTTTAATTCTTATGTATCTATATATTACCTTTTATTATATTTAATATATAATAATTATAATTTATTTAATTATATATTAACATACCATTCGTTTAAAAACAGATTTGAGTAAATTAGCCCTATTTATTCATTCATTTTCACTCTTAAAGGCAGTTCACTCAAAGAAAAAAGAAGTAAAATTCTGACAATGACAAACGACACATTTACTGTCCTACATTCGTCTATGTTAAAGAAACTAAACACCAGTGAACGATACTTTGGAGAGCAGAAAGTGTTCAACCTAATTTCTAATCTGTCTGTTTAATTTGTCAGACAAGCTTCAGTGGAAGCACCTGCTAATGTCATGATACAGAGGTGATAGATGTAACATCTCAGCCTGAATTTCCCCTTCTAGATCACCAGAGGGTGCCTTCACCAACTGTTCCTGTCGCATTACTTCCTGATTGTTCAAGTGTTTTTGTTCAAGTGTTTTGTTGTTGTTGTTACTATTTCCTTGCCATATTGTAGATTACCCAACTTGCTTCATGTTCACAATGGATTTATCCTGTCTGTGCATGGATCAGTCTACCATGTTACAATGAGACAGACTGTAACAAACTCTAGATAGTTTTGAATCTTCAGTCAAACTATTCAGTCCGATTACCCAGTTCAGTTTAAGACAAAGTACAGATTCCCACACATGGATCATGCACCAATCCTCACAACATGTCATCAGATAAGAGGTTATTGAAAACACTTTTAATGCTTTTGATGAAAGATTACAAAGACACATGACCTTAAAAAAGTCATGTGTGCACTGATAAAACTGAGAGATGTCCGTTTTGATTTTAAAGTGTCTTTTAGAGTTATTATAAAATGATTGTGAAAAACCAAATGGACATATTTCTATATTAGTGTCTATAAAATTAATCTTAATTTGTGATTGCATTTAAACTACGACAATGTAAATGAATGCAAATCATTTTTGTCAAAAGTCAAAGTAGAATATGTCAATCTAAGAGTTCCACAGTAGAGAGTTTCACAGGTACATGAAGAGAAAAAGCAGTAGTGAAAAACATTTGCACACTGTTGCGGAAAAAGAATGACTGTCAGACACTGCTGTTTCATTCACTAAAAAAAGCTAAGGGACGGCGTCTTCTTGTCTGTGGTTATTTGAAATTATAAAATACTGTAATTTAAAAATACTTGGAGAAAGCAATTCATGCTTATAAGACTGCTATACAAATGGCAGGAAAACATGCCACCTCAACCATTTTAAGCAAAGACCACAGAGGACTGAACAGCTCTCCATCGCAGTCAAAAACCCACCACTAATGTTCTCTGTCATTTCGGCTCACACAGGAAAGAATTTAAAACTTTAACACTTTATTACTATTTTAGGCCTATATTCAGAACTGTATATGTCTTCACAGTATTTTACAAAACTAATTCTACCTTTGTCTGTAGAAACAGAAACTGCTGTGTGTTGAGTTACAGATGAAAAGCATGCTTGTGCAGCCAAAGCTCTCTGACCACAATGTAAACGTTAATACAGCCAGAAAAGGAAGTGCTGATAAGAAAACACGCAACAGTATGAATCCACACTGTGCTTACCTCAGTCATTAAACCAACATTTTCCATATTAGGCCTACTATTATTTAAGTGTCATACAACATGAGACGCCCTCTTGTGGCTCAAACCAGATTAAAAACAATACAAAGCTGATTACATATAACAATGTTCAGAATAAATGAATGATTAATTTCATATATTCACATTCATAAATTCCTTGGTTTCTCTGCTGCTACTGTTCAATTTTTAACATAGATTTTTAATGGACTTAAAGAGTTATTTCACCCAAAAATAAAAATTCTGTCCTTAGTTATTTACCCTTGTGCCGTTCCAAACCCAGAAGACCTCTGTTCGTCTTCGGAACACAAATTAAGATATTTTTCATGATATCAGAGAGCCATATGTCCAGATGCATAGTTTCTGGTATCATTTCAGTTGTATTGCTGTCTATGAAGGTACAGATGGCTCTCCGATATCATCAAAAATATCTTAATTTGTGTTCTGAAGATGAACAGAGGACTTTTGGGTTTGGAAGGACATGAGGGTGATTAATTAATGACAAAATTTTCAGTTTTGGGTGAGTTAACCCTTTAAATACAGATATTGAATGAGCCACGCTGGAAAGCTAAACCAGTCTTTGGCAGATTTGGCTGTATTATTGTCCTGCTAAAAGTCTAGTGACCATCAGTGACCCTCATCAGGCTAAAATGACCTGATGCTCAAACAAATCCTTGACATATGGTCAAGTTTTCCACACCCTGCAGTTGCAAAAATCTCTTATAACATGACTGACTTATTCAGTGTTCTTCTGCTCAGCCTTGCCTTTTTTTGCTCTGGAGTAGACTTACCACAGATCCATGGGACCAGAAAGTTTCAGTTTAGCCTCTGTACAGCATTAAATATTCATCTAGAACTTTCAGAATATTTTTTTCCCCACACAAATACTTTGTGCAGGCTGTAGAGTTTGGACATTTCTGCCTTACTTAGATGATACACATGTTATGCCGACTTTTTCTTCACAAAAGTTTTAAAGAGACAACAATACGTTTCTCCAGATTTGGAGTTAGCAACCCCTATGGCCGGCAGGGGGCGCCCTAGATCAGCAACAAACGTGTTTTGCTGTTTCTATATAACTTCACATTACACATTTAAACATTTTACATACAGCAAAGTACTATGGCATTACCCTGGTGTTTTGGACATTCCAGAGTAGCCTACCATAAATATTTTGATAATAATCATGCTACATGTACAATCTCAGAAACAAAGCTACAAAAGCAGTCACTGTGGCGGTACACTTTTGTAGCTATTAGATTCTAATATGTACACTTTAAGTACTAATACGTACCTTTTAAGGTACCAAAATGGACCCTTTAGGTACAAAAAATTAGCTACCTTTTTGAAAAGGTATTGCGTAGTGACAAGTTTCATACCTTTATATCTGAAAGTGTAATATAGTATATTACCATCTGATACTGTATTCTACCATCACTGTGCTTTGCTAGTGGCACCGAAATATTTTAAGAGTTATTAAACTAAATTCAGTTCAGACAACAGGATGCCTTTCAGTGTAAAGCTTAAGGACAGACATTAGATTTACACTTCTCTTCTTTCTTGACTGTTTATATTGCAGTTGTTGCCATGGCGAGAATGCAGTGTTATCAGCCAATAACACAATAGCAAATCTCAAATATAATGCAGGTTTGCTGGAAGCCTAGTCATCAGTGTATTTATGAACTAGGTTGAAATCAAACCAAAATACTTGATGTTCAAGACAAGAAATGAGCCTTCTCAGTCTGTCCAGTGTGTTAAAGCACAGAAATCTCACTGGTTCACATTAAGGATAGCGATGAATGCCCATAGGCTTGCAAATTAGGAAAATGAAACCACCTCTGTGTAAGGGCATGGCTCAGTGTCAAAGGTCAAGCCTCCTCAAGGCCTTTTATTTGCCTTTTGGGTGCTTAAGAGAGTTTAAAATTAGTTTAACATGACTGGAAATAAACTCAGCCTGACATCACACAATGACCTGGATGACTAAGAACCTGCTTACGCTTTCATAAAGGAAATCCCATGTTGAGACTTGTTATGTCTGATTTACAACAAAGTAATTTAGTATCTAATATTAATGCTTTAGAGGACGGAAGGCGGAGCAAATATCTAAAGAAGTGCAGTTGTTGAATACTTAGAGACGTCTAGGACAGTTTAGACTTCAACAAAGGGCCCTACTCAATATCTTCAAGAAGCAAACTAAACCGAAATTAAACTTTCACAAACTTTAGTTTCAAATAAAGACAAAGTAGCATTAATAAATGGTTTCATAAGGGAACTTTAAATTAGATACAATTGTTAAATTAATAAACTGTTGTATATTGGTGATTGTATAATTGCGTATATATTTGGTGTCTGAAATCTGTTACCATCAAACTCTACCATAATGCTTACCATAGTGTAACAGAATTGACAGTTTTATTACATTTTTTCCAAAAACTCAATTTGCTGGCATAAATACTAAGATACACATTACATGAATGATTAAAAGAGCTTTAAATAACCCAATGTGAGATCAGTAAATTCTGTTTTTCTTTTGATATTGTAGTTACAGAGTTGACGTTCTACAAAATAACTCTTGATGCAAGATGTTTTTGATTAAAATATTTTCTCGGAGAGAGCACAGACACTTTCTAGTGCCTCAGATGGATCAGGGAGTGAAAGTGACATTTCCTGTAGAAGAGAGATAATTAATCTGTAATTCTGAGAGATAATTTCACTAATTTAAAGGCAAAGTATGGTTTGGTAACAGTTGACGCAAGATTTATGGACACATTTATTTAAGAAAAAAAAAATGTAATTAGAATTAAGTATGTAACTATTTTATTAATATAAATAAATAAAATGTTGCCAAAATAAAAGTACTATAAAATATTTTGATTGCACATTGAATTATAATTCAATAATAATAATTAAAATAAATAAATAAATAAACATTTGAAAAAAAAAACAACAATTAAATAATGACTTTGTTTACCAAAAATACCTGCAATTATAGAATCACCCAAATGCAAAAACAAGTGTCTTCCACAATTTAATATTCATAACATACCCTTAGTATCTTACTAGATACTTTCGCTGCAAACAGACCAGTTCAAAGGGGAACACTATCAGTGTGTAACTTACACTTTACGAACAGAATTTCATACGGACTCCTTTAAAAGGACTTACAGTTACCTTTTTCCTTTTTGAAGTTATGAAAGAAAAAAATCTGTATGAGATTTCTCCAAAGGAAATGCATGTAGCTATTACTTGGTTCTGGATGAATAAATTACTTGAATACTCATTATTTTATTGGCTATATTACAATATGATTTATGAATAATAAAAAAAAAACTGTGTCAGTTTAAATATCTTACCTTAACAAAAAAAAGTAAATTAAAGAACATATTCTTCTTGAAACTTTTTTAATATTAATAACAGTAGTCATTTTGTTTAAAAACAAGCAGATGCTTGAAATATCTCAGCCTATCTGGGACAATAAGGGGCCTTCAAGTCAAAGAGGTTAAATGAAGGAAGGTAAAAATAAGAATTAAATTAAACCGAAGACAAAGCATCAGTTGTGAGAAATGTAAATAAATATGACCGTAATTTTATGTATACAGATTTGGGATAAACAGAAATCTCAGATTAACACAGTTACACTTTTTTTTTTTTTATTGAGAAATAATTTGTGTTGGTTTGCTATTGAAAACTAGTAGTATCAATCATTAAAAACTGAAAAAAATAAAAAATACTTATTGCGAGAGATGGTAAAAGCATAAAATGTACACAATTACACACAGTTAAAAATAAAAAAAGATCAATTCTTTGAAGAAAAAAAAAAAAACATCCATTTAATAATATCCATAAATGAACTACAATAAAACACAGTAAAATTCCTTTTGACATTTTGGCTATAAATGTGTCTCTGCATAGCTCTCTCACTCTGAGATACAGTAAAACACTCTCCAACAGCTTCCCTTCTCAGAAAATACTTATCTAACCACATTGTGGACAATGAGAGCATTTGTACAAAAAGATCTACAACAATAAAGTCAGTGCGGGTCAGTTGTGTCAGTATAATGAGTGCTTTCTGACTAAATTCAGGTTAGGGAAACTGGAACAGGAACAAGAGTGAGGAATGAGTTAATGCCAACAGTGTGGATATTAGTTATCAGGGCCTTTGAAATGCCTGACAAGCGATCTTTAAGGCAGGCCGCTCAAAGCCAGGCCATGGATTGACAGCCTGTTTGGTCCGTTACCTCGAGTGGTCACTTCTGGTTCCCAGAATGATGCAGTGCGGCCTTGGAGCACCCATCCATCAGACATATTTCCTTTAGCCTGCGGACCACCGCAGAGAGGAAAGGTCAGTCATTTTAGGTTTCCTACTGTTGACGGCATAACTCCCAACAGACAGGCAGGGCGGGGGGCATGGTGGACGTCCACTGACGATGTGACAAACAAATCCTCTGGGACTGCAGGGGTTTAAAAGGTCAATCTAAAATTGGAGTTTCTGCCACACTCACAACTGACAAGTTCTTGGCTCTTTCGTTAGAGTCCTTCCTATTAAATGCTATAAAATCATTATCATCAGCTGTACATTAGCAACATTGCTGGTTTGGCCATTGCGCAGTCCCAAATTTGCACTTAACTAAATATTTTATTCCTGGTGCTCTCATCCTATCCTCATTCAGGATGTGTAGAGGGGAAAAAAAACATCGGATGGGGCCCATCAGTGCTCTATTCCTGAGAATAATAAGTGTATTATTGCATCCCAAGTGGGAATATGGAGCCGTCAATTGGATTGGCTCAGTCCTTGGAGTGCATATAGTCAGGTTCTCCATCTCTTATTAAGCAACGTGCATATCCACATTCTGTCCCAAAGCATAATACATCAAAGCCGGTCGAAGTGGTTTTAGGCAGGATCACAGCAGTGCAAAAGGGGACTGGTTTAATCCATCTCCAGGTCAATGAGCTTGTTACGGGGACGGGGTGTGTGTATGGGGTTCCTGGAGAAACAGCAGTGGGCGACAGCAAGACCCAGCAGCACCGAGAGAAGACCAGCGATCACAGCAGCAGCCAGACCGTATCCCACGGGCATCTTCAAAGATTCCCACACTGCAGAATTACAAACCAAATAATCACGGTCAATCACAAACGTTCATAATCACACCAGTTTGGGAAGAGCAGTTAGGGATGGTGATTTCAGAAGAGTTCTTAAAGACATAAACTGTTAAGAGCGGATATGACGTCACATTTTTAAGACCTTTGATTTGTGACAGTCTCCTAGAACTTCGTAGAAATCTCCATCCCAGATGCTCCAAAGATTGCTCTATTGGTAGACCGCGATGACCTTCAGGAAATGATTTATCAGACAATCTTTTTTCTGAAGGGTCAATATCTTGCAGAGTTTAGTTCTACACCATGACTGCCTAGAGATCCTGAAAACCTTGATTGGCTGGTTTAGGTGTGTTTAATTGGAGCTTAAGCTAAACTCTGCCGGAAGGTGGCCCTCCAGGAGAGCAGAAGGTTACACTTTATTTTGATAGTCCACTTTAGACATTCTACTAACCATAAGTAACTACATGTCAACTAATTCTCATTCATTTGAAACTAGATGTCTACTAACTACCAAAGTAGGATAGGTTTAGGGTTCTGATAGTATGTATGTAGTATGTTGTGGACTCATCAAAATAAAGTGTTAGAAGATATTAATCAGATCTACTAATACTATAATGACTGCTAGTTGACATGTAATTATTTACCGTTACTAAAATGTCTAAAGTACACAATCGAAATAAAGTTTTACCAGGCAGAAGTGGACACCGCTGGTCTATATTATATTACTACAGTCATTGCTAAAGTCTTTTGTTAGACGCAAACTAATAATACTTTCTAATAATACTTTTTTTACTTTCTTGTTTGTGACAAGAGCATCAATTTGCGCATATCCCAATGTTTATAAAAGGCTCTAGAGAGGGACAGGTCAGTTGGTCTAAGGAATTAGGAGAGGAACTGTCTATATCAGCAGCCATCAATGGAATATATTAGTCATTATACAGACAAACCATAAGAAAGATATACAAGATAATACAGATTAATCCAAGGAAAAGGCAGAACTTGCTTAGTATTCTGAATATCAGTAACATGGATAACTTTAATCATTTATAGAAGCGCATCACTTTGATTGCCTCGTTTGCTGAACTTAAAATTCATTCAGAGTTCTCACGCTGACCAATGGTCCAGACAGCCCCGATGTCACCAATGTGAGCCCGACAGGATCCAACGAGTGGAACACACCAAAAAAATAGCCCGATTGCCGGCTTGGTGTGCCCCGCCATTAAGCAGGGGGTCTCCATTCCTGCTCCTTGAGGGCTACCATCCTGCAGACTTCAGTTCCAACCTTGCTCCAACACACCTGCCTGTAATTATCAAGTAACCCTAAACACACTGATTAGCTGGTTCAGGTGTGCTTAAATGGAGTCAGAGCTAAAATCTGCAGGATGCTAACTCTCCAGAAGCAGGATTGGAAACCCCCGTTCTAAAGTTATACAGGTTTACCAGGCTTGCTTTCTTTTTCTCGTGTATATGGAACTGGACTTTAACAATTCCCACCCTAGACACTACTTACATTCTATTTTGACAGATAGAAATGATGAAGCAGAGGCAAGGTCCTTCTCCTTGTTCCAGGCACCAGTAGCAGGGGACAGGAGCCAGGGTGTGGCGGTACAGTAGTATTCTCCCACATCTCTATCCTGAATCTTGTGTAAGCTCAGGACAAACGTGTGTCGGTCGGTGCGCTCCAGGCTAGTGTCATTGGAGCCGGTCTTCTTTACCACTCCCCAGCGGTCCATACTGATGAGAGGTTGGACTCCGTTATCTACAGCCCGGTTTGCGTTCTGAAACCAGCGTACATCAAATGCCATATCACCTGTGAAACAGAATAAAAATACAAGAGTAATCAAGAGTTGCTCTACAATATTCATAACTGAATATCCTGTTTCACGCACAAATGTGTCTGATTATAGGTAAATAGGTGGTATTCAACACTGACTTTAATCATAAGAGGTCATTTCACGCGAATGCTAAGGTGGAGTCAATGCGATTGTTTATAGGAATTCTGTTGCAACAGCCGTGCTGCGGCTTATTCAAGCAAGTGTGAGCCATAACCACAAGGGCATTCAAGTAGTGTATGGAAAGAAAACAAAGCTAAACTGTGTCTTTCAAGTGGTTCAATACCATATACACTCCCTGATGATCCAGAGTGAAGCAGCAGCAGTCAGACAGACTCAGGCAGGCCTCTGCACGCTCTCCTCACTGCTATGTGTGGAATCTCAATGAAGGCCATTGGGTAATCAGAAACTGACAACCATGAGCGCAGCTAGAGCCCACCACAATTCACCGCAGCATTCTGCTACTCATCAAGTAAAAACCAAGACTACATCTCATAGCAGAATCCCACGTGAACAGCAGACAGCTTACGAGTCACCAAAATGTCACAAACTTTTTTTTACGCAATATACAGATTTTCTCTTGGCTTTAATTTTTTGAGGCTATATATATATATATATAAAATATTTATATATACCTAATAAATATACACAGTACATACAAATATATTATATAAAGAAAAACTTTTATTTTGATGTGAT
>JAUCMT010000968.1:0-10019 GCA_032357475.1 Enteromius thamalakanensis | reverse complement strand
CACAAACAACAGATAAGATTAATAAATAAGAATGTAAAAATGTATTGCTTAGTTTAAGTAAATGCATTAACTATTGTTAACTAATGGTGTCTTACTGTAAAGTTTCCCAAAAAAATTAAAAATAAAGACATAAATCAATTATTTTAGAGGAAATATGCTAAAGTTTCAGGGCTTTCCTAATTGTCATTTAGAGAGCACTTTTCAATATCCAGTCGGTTAAAAATGGATCAAATCTAATCACACCTAACCCTCATTTTAATATAATATATCCCCTGGGAATACAGTATGTCATTATGAAGGTAAGGCGGGTTGCAGGTTCTGTTTCATATTGACTTCAAGGTACACACAACCTGGAAACCACTGTATTTGTTGATATGACGTCTGTACTCAAAGAGTAAGTAGTAGCACTAATGAGCTGCATGTAAAATAAGTGGAAGCACTTAACCTCCCAAAATATCATAGCATTAGTACTGTATGTACATAATCAAGCCATATTACTAAAAGCGCTCTTCATTTCAGTTTTATGTGTCGCCATTTTGGCCAAGTGTAAAATATTTCAATGTGAGTGAGTATATGCCAAGTACGTTTTATTCTCTGAGTATTTGTATTATGAACGTTTTTTAAATGACAATGTAATGTTGCTCTTTTAAGCAGTATAGTAAGATAAATATCATGGGAAACGATTTTTTTGTGATACATTATACATTAACAACAGTATTCTTAAGTGTAAATATAATTTATTCATGTAATTTATTGGTGAAATGTATATTTGTTTTTTTTATTGTAATGTGTTATTTTTATACAGATCTGTGTGTATTAAAGTTTTTACTGTGTAATAACTGAACTCCATGCCTAAATCTATGTCTTTGTATTGCAGCTGTCATAATTAAATTAATGTTTTATGCATCGCACTACATGCCTTTTAGCCTTTAATTTGAATATCCTATCATAAAACATCACATAAACAGTGCCAATTGCAAATTTTTGAGCCAAAAATAAATCAGTAAATAGCTTTTTGCTTTGTATTGTGACATTCTGAATTGTGAATTTAATGAACCTACTTCATCTGTGCACTTTGGTCAAAATGCTTTGGTAAAAAGATATCAAGTGACCCCTGGTGGACAATGAGAGTATGTGAATATCACCTCTTTTTCTGGATACCCCCCCAGTGTGATAGAAGTTATTTACAGTATATTAGCGGAAAAAGATTTATTCATATGTTAGTCACAATACATTTTAATTGAAAACGTAATACAAAAGACTTAAGAAAATAAGAGAAAAATATATAGTTGCGCTTATCTGTTATGAACTGTGCTCATCAATGTTTTGCGAGACTATCAAAGTATTGCTCCAAGATACTCTCGACTTCTTCCTCGGTGTAGTCCTGGACTTGGAAGAGCGAGTTTGTGGATGCTCCTCTGATCATGGCAGACAGCACTGGAGGATGGGAGATGAAATATATATCCATCTTAACATCTGGGTGAATCTCATCAAATCTGATGTGGGAGAAAGTCTCAATACCTTTTCCAGAAGAAGGTCTGAAGAGACAGAACACCTTCTTGTTGAGTTCCCTAGCTCGGCCGAGCTCATAACCGACTCCTAAAGACGGCTGGGTCACCTCAGCTACTATCACTGAGACAGGAAACTACACTGAACCACAGCTGTACTGAGCAACACAGAACATGTCTAATGATGAAAGGCTTTAAGTAAATACATCCTTCTTCCTTTTTTCATAATGTAAACGTAACATACTGATAACTTAATTTAAATATATATACACTACTGTTCAAACTGTTTTTTCTGCTCATCAAGGCTGCATTTATTAGATTAAAAAGCCACTGTAATATTGTGGAATATTATTTCAATTTAAATTAAGTGTTTTCTGTGTCAATATAATTTTAAAATGTAATTTATTCCTGCGATACAAAGCATCATTCCTCCAGTGTTCAGTGTCACGCGATCCTCTCAGAAATCATTGCCACTTATTGTACACTAATTTATTTCAGTAGCAGAGGATCAGCGCGTGAATGAATGTCAACGCAATGAAGAATGTCCAAATTATGAACATGTCGCGTGATCTCTTACCATCAGACATCATCAGCCACTCCATATCTCGATCATGAATGTTTTTATCCAAAGCCGCGTCTTCACCTGAAACCAAGCACACATGTTCAGTGCTGCTCTGCAATCATCTGGGATTATTTGCAGTTATTCTCACACACACACACTTGACTTTCCATAAGTGTAATGGTGGTATGTGGTATTGCTGACCCTACACCTAAACCTAGCCCTTAGAGGAAACTATGTGCATTTTTAGATTAAAAAAACAAAACAATTTAGTATGTTTTTTAAGTCTTTTGTATTATGTCCTCATAAATCACCTTCATATTGTATTCATACCCATTATACAAATTTGTATCCTCATAAACCACACACATACGATGCTAAATAGATACATATTAATAGCAATATAAGTTGTATGAGTGGTTGCAGAGAAAGAGAGCAGGAGCGCATCACCCTTTTCAGACAGACTGCCAGAGCTCACGTGCTCCGTCAAGACCGTGCCATACTGCTGCAGCTTCCTCACTATCTTCTGGTAAATAATCACGTCCTGTCTCCCTCCGCGGATGCTTCCACAAAAATATATATTCATATTTGCAAATGTCGTTTTTGATAATAATACAAGAGGGGTTTTTCCTCGACAGGAACTCGCAGCTTTCACCGGAAGATATTAAGAAAGTCTGCAGGCCAAACGCGCGCGACACGCCACCGCGTGGCGATACTCAACACATCAACAGCACAGAGATATCAATACATAGACAGACATATAAATAAACACATATTGAGACATATAAATACATAGACGCCTCATTGGCCGCGTCGATCCGAGGCTGCGACACGAAAAAGTAAATAAGTAAATAAACAAATGCATTGCTAGTCTTTATTAACTTTTTGGTATATCATTTCCAAATTTGCTTTAATATACAGTGAATGTACCTAATAAACTTACAAAGCTCAAAATAATCATATAAACGACTTATAATTTATTATTTGTTTATTTGAGAGAGCACTTAAATCATAAACACACAACAAATACATTGATTTACTCGCCACACATTATTAAACGTTTGTAAATCTTACACCAAATGATAAAAATCATTTTAAAATCTCGATTTTATTAAACTCTTTAAATTAACCCTACACCACCGAGTTTACTTTTTAGCTATTAGCCAAAACAAAAAAAATAATTAAAACATGAATTTGTTTTCTGTTCCAGCACAGAGAGATTAAATAAACACAAGATGATAACATCCTTATACACACACACACACACACACACACGATTAGAAGAAAAACTAATTTTAAGGTTAAACTACATTTTCAAATAAACTACATTTACATTCAGTCGCTTCGCGTATCGTGACGCAATCAATGCGCAGTTGTTCTTCTGCGCAATAGCGGAAGCAAATAATAGCTCTCAGATACAGACGCTAAAAACATTTGGATAAAAGAGCTCCACCGAAGAAACAGGTAAGAGAAAATAATTTACTGCAGGTTTCTTTGTGTTCGTTAGTTAATACTCTGGGATAGTAACGTTACATGAACCTTATCTTAAGCTAAATTTGACAGGTGGATGTAGATTATACACACACCATAACGTTACATATACAAACACTTATTTTCTACGGTGTAAAAGCTGCGAGGTGTTTCAGCTGGAAGTCTCTCTGTGTCTGTTAGCAGCTGTTGAATGGAAGTGGCGAGGGCCAGAGAGATGGGCCCCGAGAGAATCTTACCGAACCCCGAGGAGGATGCGCTGCAGGAGCGGCCCTCAGACACCGCGGCTCCGGAGGAGTGGAGCGGGGAGGACATGGAGGAAGAGGAGGAGGAAGAAGCAGGCGCCGAGGACAGTGCTGGATACTATTATCAGCCTCTCAATCAAGACCCAGACGGAATGCAGGGCCCTCACACCGAGCCCGCGGACGAGGGAACCACCGCAGAGCAGCTGCAGGACGTCCAGGACAGAATAGAGGTAAAGGACAGGGAGGCTTGTATCTTTCTGGTTAGCCATTAATTACTTTTAATGTCTCATTATGACCATTTTTGCAGGCCATGGGTCTGTTCCTGCCCCAGCCTCCTCCTCCTGACAGCGATGAAGAGGAGGATCCTGAAGGAGCTGCTGCTCGTAGAAGTGATGCTTCCATTCCCATGGATGCAGGTGAGAAAAGACAACACTTCATGTGTGTGTCACATCATGCTGCATTAGTTCTGTCAATATATACCAAATCTATCAGCATAATGTATAATAAGCTAGCTTTAATCTGCTAAATGTGACTAATATAATGCAAGACGACTTTGAAACAAACGTTTATTGTAAAAAAAATTACTTGCACTGTGAAAAATATCTGTAAAATTTACGGTAAAAAACTGGCAGCTGTGGTTGCTAGAATAAAACCGTGAAAAATATGGTGACAATATTTTTTGTTTTACGGTTTTATGTTAAATACCGTAATTTCTAATAATAACCGATATGTTAATATACACCAACCTATTTAAGCACTGAAATCTGTTTTGTATGTTTTGAAAGACACTGATAAACACTGAATCCAGGCGGTGATGAGAAAGTCACATGATGAACCAAAGCCCATCACAAACAGCTTTTAAATATGAACATAATATAGAAGGAGCTCGGAGTCATTCACACAAACACTATCATGATGAGAATTATTTAACTAAAATGTGCAATTAACATTCATTTAACAACATTACATGAAACACACAACCCTAATAAACATCACTGATACAAAAAACTAAGGAGAAAAATAGTTATTTAAAAGAAAAATGATCAAATTTAAAGTGCAATGCAGGGAATGTCAGTTTACGGTGTTTTCCTGTAAATTCAACAGGAATTTACCGTAACATTTTCATGTTAAATTTTTTACAGATCAAATTTTTTTTACAGTGTACATTTAAATTTGACTTGTTTGAAAAAAATAAAATAAAAAACATAGTAGCAAACTACACAAAATTGTTGAATTTAACTTTTAATATATAGAGTAGTTTTGGGATACACAATCATGGAATATTTTCCCAAAAATTTAGCTGGAATTTTGTAATTAACATGTGAAATTAAGATTTTTTAAATATATGTTTGTGTATTTTTTTTTAATATGTATATATTTTTACTGGTGAAATATTTTCATGTTATGGCCTATTAATGTCCAGAATTAAAAATATGCACTATTTACTTAAATGTAAAAACACACTAAAATCTACTGAAATGGTTAAATTAGATATCACATTTAACTTCTTTCTTTACCGTAGATTATTCTCAATGTTTTTAAAATATAGTAGATTTAAAAGGATAAAGTACTAAAATGTATGCGCAATAAAATATCCATTATCTTATAATGCACTAATATCAACCAGCATTATAAAACATCATTTAGGTATCGATGTATTTTATAGTTTCTCTTTTGTGCTCACAGATCACGTTGAGCTGGTGAAAAGGACCATGGCGGCAATAAATTTGCCGACACTAGGAATCCCTGCCTGGGCCCAGGAGATCTCCGACGACCAGTGGAAGGACATGGTCCAGCAGACGCTTCAGTCCAGACAGAGCTCTGCAGGCCTGAGACTGGACCGCAAGTGAAACCTGTCATCTCTACTACTGCAAAAACACACCAAACTGAGCTTCGGACATCTCAGACAGATCAAGGCATTCCTCACTTTAGTTGTGGTTTATACAAACTGAAATTCTTGAAATGGAAATCATTAATAGCTTGCCTTCTAATTGCTTTGAACTGATACACTGTCCAGTTGATGCAGTTACAGTGTAGGCAAAAACAGTCCTAAATGTTTTTCAACCCAGTGGTATGCAGTGTGTTTTTTGTAAGGTGGAGAATTTTGCTTTTGTATAACAGTATAGGCATGTAGTGGTGCATCTGAGTGTTGATACCTGTGAATGATCCTTTATATATCGGCTCAAGCAACACAAATGGCCGTCACATCTTTTGTGTTTCTTTATTTTTGTTCTGTACATACATGAACATCTGTACAAAATATGACTTTCATACTATGTAATGCTCAACCTAATTAAAGTACAACATATGTACATATGACCTGGAAAGCAGCTTAAGATTAGTGTCAGACTTGGGAAGGAGGACTAGGAGAGTGTGGAGAGACCCATACTTTCGGTTTCTAGTTGCTGCACCGGCCCCATCCGCCTGTCAAGCTGCTTTGAGAAAGGAAGCATGCTGCGTTCAAGAGTGAAGTTGCTTCTTGATTGTTTCTGGAATGTTTTGGTCTATCGTTTAGAGGCAACAAGGTTGGCAATTCATGCTCTTGATTGCACGGACAAGTCATTCCCGTAGGCTCAAGGTGACGTTACAACACTTCAAACGGCTAATGATTTCAAGACTTCACCTCTGCACTGCAAGCCTACTAATAGGCTGTAACTGCATGAATCTAAACGTATGCGAGCGATGGGAGAAGTGTAGCAGCTTGAAAGCACAGCAGTTACAGTTACAGTTGTCCAGCAGCCTGTAGGAGGAGTAAATGTTCCCTCGCTATTGGAATGATCAAAGTGACACTTCACGAGACAGACCTTTACAACAGAGAGGGGACATCATGCATCAGGAGCCAACCGAATGAAAGAAAAGATGAACTTGAGGGAGTGCTGAAGGGGCGCAATCATAAGCAATATATATGACAATATACAGTACACAAGTATTTGCGACGGCAGGCTGTTGGTTTTCCATATATTAAGCCTGGACAGGAAAGCGAGTATCTTTTCTCTGTAAGTATATAGTCCTATCAGGAGGATTGTATAGCGCTTGATGTTCTCCAGACTCTGATTCCTGAACAAAAATATTTCTTAGGTGCTTTAAAGTGGGGGAAAAATACATACAAGACAAGACAAGGAAGTAATTCCCAATCTTGGAACGCTCTTCTTTTTAAAGGCTTGACGGAATTCGCTGTTTTCTGGATTTCATACATCACAGAAACCTACGAAGCAAACGCAAGACACCTTACTGAAGCTAGGCGGCGAAAAGAGGTATCAGTCTTAAAACGAAAAGACTGAAAGGCCATTGCAGGCACGTTCTTGTCTTTTCCTGCTACTACTTTTACAGCATTTTCATCAAGCGCTCTGCTGGTGGTGTATATAGAGATGATTGCTTACACAAATCTCCCCTTATTTTTTGTATTTGACGATCATTAACACAGTCACTGGGAAAACAGCAAACGGATTTGGGAACTCTTCAGCCTCTGCCTCTTAATATGTGGCCATGACCTCAAAATGACTTCTTCAGATGACTACCTGAAGCATTTACAGCACCAGGCCACTAATGAGAACCAGTTTCAGGTGCATACCTAGAAAAGCATCTGAGGGGCAAATCTCCAATTTGCGTTCCTTAATTCATAAAGCTTCTTAGTAACAAGTTTCTCCGTGTATTTTTTTTGTTTGACATCAAGTATAGCCCTGACGGCTCATGTTTGTGGATCCAACACACCGTCTGCATTGAGGTCTTCACTTACGCTTACGTTAAGCGTGGCCCCTTCATTGCGAACAGATTTACAGAGGCAGTGACTGGAATACGGGAGAAGCTCTCAAGCAGTGGTAAAAAAACCAAACAGGACAGGGAACATGCAGACAAATGATGACAGCATAAAGTGGGCAAAACAAAGTGTAGTGTGGAGAGAAAAGCAAACCACAAGAAGAGCATATTTGTAATCCACACTGCTTCTGTCGGATGCGAGGATCAGCAGCTATGGATCTGTGAAGACTTTGGGAAGCGTTTGTAGGACAGAGTTCACAGGAGCTCTCCACTGGACGTTTGCAGACGGGGCTCTCCAACAGCGAGGGAGGAAGAGGCAGAGGGATAGAGAGGTGGGTTACAGCAGGCGACGATTTTGGACCAAGACGAGAGAGGGACAGTTTAGGCGCGGTGGAGGGCGGCGGTGCTCCCTGGTCAGAGGGCTTCCTGGTTGGCCGTCAGGTATTCCTCCGCTCGCTTGTGAGCTTCCAGGGCTTTTATAGTATACACGTCCTGCGGCAGCTCAGACTTTCGCCTCATCAAAACCTTGTCTTTCTTAATATCTTTCAACCCCTGTGAAGAAAAGAGTTTTATTACTGAGACGGTGCACCTTCAGCTAAACTAAATCCTAAAGTAAACCTAAGTTTTGATATTAAAGGTCCCCTGAAGCGTCTTATCACCCCAATGTATCGTCCCGAGCCGCAGGGTTTAATTTGGTTTCGTCTGTGTATGTTTTTTTTTTTGTACTCTCAATGCTTTGGAACATTTGGTGCCCATTGATTTCCAGTATATGACTGACAGACTGCAACGGTTTGAGTATAAAATATTCATTTGTGGTCTACTGAAGAAACAAAGTCACCTACATCTCGGATGCCCTGGGGGTCAGCAGATAAACATCACAGTTCTTTATCCCTTTAATACACAAATCCATTGTTCGTGTATCTCTTGCTTCAGTGAAAATCGACATGTTTGATTGTACCTGCGAGGCTTCTGATTCCACCGTCTTCTTCAGCAGCTGGATGTCCTCGACTGTAGGGGTCTCCGTCTCCATTGAGAACAGTGGCATCCCTCCTTCATTATACATCATATACTGCACATACACAAACATGTCCTCAGTTCAAACCTCTGTCACGTAATACATTTATACAAGCAACTTGTTGCATTGATAAAGAATTCAAATGATGTGTATATAAGCCATTTTACGAAAGCCTTCAATATGGTTCATCCAAAAAGAAAAAAAGTGTTTTTAGCTTCAGTATTACATAATGTTGATCCAGATTGTTCATTATGAATAGATCCATAAAATCACAATTATATATAATGAGAAAAATAACCACGATCGGATAAAATAAAGCATCTTTCACAGTGTTTAATTTACGGAATTATGCCTAAAATAGGCTTAACTGTATGGTTATTAAAATATAAACTATTTATGTTCCCAGCAAAACTGATATTGAATTACTCATATAGGATTTTGTTCATACCGCCCACCCTACACCTTAACAGAGCAAACGTAACCCAAAGAGTAAGATGAATACATAACTGTTATGAGAAATAAATGACTCACCTCCTCTTGAGTCAGACCGGGCCGCAGCTGAATCTTTGTACTCTGTGAAAATCCCAAACATATAGTTGACAAACAAACACTTTCACAGGATCCCTCGTCACATCCCATTAAACTCTCTTTTTGTGTTTGCCCTTAGAGCACACTGCTAACTCAAGAGAGAGGAGTTGTGGTAATTAGACTCGTCAGGAGTAGTTTGGAGTTAATTAATTCTAATTACACGAAGAAAGAAAAAAAAAAAGCAAGCAAGAAAACCTCCCTTATACTTATCAGTAATTAAGGGGAACGGGGCTATTTCAGTCACACACAATGCTCTGGGAATAAAGGTAAATACATCTATACCACTAGCCATACTGAAACTCCTGCATCTAGTAACATTAATTACCTTAATGACTTAATTTTTTGAGTTTGACTGTCCTACTTGTTTGTGCGTAACTGTTTAAAATAGATTTTTTAATAAAGTCAGAACTGTGTGATATAAAGTCAGAACTGCACGTGATATAAACTCGCAATTCTGAGAACATATCAGTCTTTTTTTTTTTTCCTCAAAATGGGACTTTATATCTTGCAATTTCCGGCTTCCATACTTCTGCTAACCAAGATGGAATTTGTCAAAAATACAGTAAAATTTTAATATTGTTAATTAGTTGTTGTAAAATCAAATTTATACCTGTGGTGCATCAATCCATTTTTCCAATATCAGATGATCCTTTGGAAATTATTATAATATGCTGAAGTAAAATTGCCAATGCAGAAAAGATAGAGCTGCTTAAAATTTTTGTGAAAATATTATTTCAATATTATAATTAATATTTGTTAATGACTTATAAAGCCCTGAATGGTTTAGCTCCTCAGTACTTGAGCGAGATCTTATCACATTATAGTCCTCCACGTCTGCTGCGTTCTCAAAACTCTGGCCA
>JAUCMT010000967.1:0-10023 GCA_032357475.1 Enteromius thamalakanensis | reverse complement strand
TGTCATGAACCGTCGAACCGCGCTACGCATGCATGTACCGAACCGAGACACGCGTACCGAACGGTTCGTTTTTTTTTCATGAACCGTGCCACCCCTAGTATGTATGTATATATATATATATGCATTAAAAAAAGAGACATAAAAAAAAAACGTATCGATAATATTGATAAAAACTATTATTATTTCAATGATACTAAAATATAATTAATAAACACAGATATGTCTGTATGAAATAGATATATATGAAATACTTGCTTTAAATATGTTTATTTTATTTTAAATTGCATTAATTAATAATCACTAATCATCATTAATTAGTCACAATAAGACCAGGAAAATTTTAAGTAAACAGAGTTAATGCTGTTTCATGTGATTGGAAGTTTTAAATAAGCGTCAGGATTGTGAATCGTGTTATTCTTTGTGTTCACATGCAGATTCTTACAGTAACCCGTAAAAGGCCTCTCGTCATCTAATATGCTCGTGTCTCATGTCAGCTTATCCTGATTCTCCTGCAGCTGTCCATATAAAGCAGTGAAACGCGAAAAAAAAAAAAAGGTTGAAGGGAAAGATGCACTTCTCTCAGTCGTATTGAGATGTTTCTTTGGATGAGAGTAAGCGGCTCGTTTGATTGGAGGCTCATATTCATTAATTCCTCAATCACAGTGGAATGTGATACGTGTTAATTAGTGAAGCTCGTGTGCTGTAATTACAGACTCTAAGCGGCCGGACGGAGCTCATGTGAATACTGTAATAGTCCTTTAGGGCTCTACATGATTCTTTTACTCCAGTATATTTACATGCTTTACCATGAAAATTCACAAATGACACTTTAAAATATAATATACAATATAATTATGATTTTTATGTTTTTGAAAGAAGTTTATTCTTCTCACCAAGGCTGTTACACTGAAAAAGGTACTTAATTTTTTTTTTAAGGTAAGTGGTTGCAAACTATTTATTTTAGCTACATTTAAAGAAACACATTTAGTTTTCTAAGTTAGTCAGCTTAATTTGTTTATTTATATGTAGCTAAAATAATGCAACCACTTACCCTAAAAAATCAGTAAATTCAATAAATGAATTTTTTTTAATGTAATGTATTCCTGTGCATTTTAAGGCATTATTATGGTGTATGTCCATAAACACAGCAATGCGATGGTATATTTAGTTTCTTTCATATATGCGTGAGAGGATGAGAAATGTAGTTCCCTGTCGACACTTCACTTATACTGCATTTGCTAAGAACTCCTTTTTTCCTCCTAACTGAAGCCTTTTTTAATCACGCAGTGAAAACTGCACGGCCATTGGTTAGTGCAGTGCTATCTGGATAAACCGATCAGTTGGCTGCCGTGCTGCGCCAACCAATGGCCACGGCTCCTGCAGAAGCTCGCTTAAGTGGGCGGGGCAGTGTATATAAGCGGCCACTTCGCTGCAGGACTTCACATTCCTTCTCCTTAAGCGACGAGCAACTTTGCTGTCCTGACAAAGAAGCCAACGGCATTGAAAACACCTTTGCTGCTGGACGCGACTCCTGCCCCTGAGCCCTCCCATCTCGCAAGAGGCAGCGGGGCAGTGGAGCACATTGCTTCGAGGATGATGAGCTCACACCGGCACAGCTCCCCCATGCCTCAACACCTCCCCAGTACCACAGTAGCCGAAGTCATCCTGATTGACGTCTCGTCAAGAAGGCAGGGCAAAGTCTCGCCACGGCTGGACCACCCCGCAAGCTGCTCCATTTATGTCCTCTACCTCACAATGTTATGGGTATGACACACAATATAACTGCAATAAATGGGTCCGTAAAAGCACAAATGCAGCGTGCTGTTATAGTGCACCCAAAAACTCACAGAAAGAGCAGTTTCCGACTGAAGTGAAAGCACTGCTCTTAAAGGGGGCGATACAAATTGGTATTGGTAAAAAAAAAAAAAAAACTGTTTTACAGCCGGTACTTTTTAGTTCCCAAGTGAAACTACCACTCTGAGACCTATACTCAACCTGAGACATCTGAATCGCGCCCAGATAAAACTACTATTCAGAATGCTCACACTAAAAGCCATCCTCTCACAAATACAGCCAAAAGACTGGCTGTTTATCCTGGACCTGAAAGATGCATTCTTTCAAGATTTGCCTTAGAGAGAACTGCATATCAATACACGGTCCCAGGTCTCCCTGGCCCCACGCACGTTTACAAAGTGTATGGATGTGGCGCTATCCCCTCTGAGACAAATGGAAATCCGCGTCCTGAATTATTAGAGGAGGCGTAGAGGCATGGAGCATTTCTCCCCTGCCATTTAAACCATCTCGGACTCAGGGTGAATTTTGCCAAGAGCAACCAACAAATAATGTTTCTGGGCACTGTAATAGACTTAATGCAAATGAGAGCGTCAATCTCGCCAGAGCATTGATGGGTCCGATGGCCACAGCCTCACCAGTGCTACGGCTCGGTCTCTTACAGATGCGGCCACTGCAATATGGTTGAAGGCACGGGTGCCGCCGTGGGCTTGGCGTCATGGACGCGTTCAGCTCAGAGTAGATGGAGCCTGCATTGCAGCACTCCGCTTATGGAAAGGAACCTAGTGGCTGCAGAGAGGTGTTCCCCTCCAGATGGAAAGTGATTGTGAAAGACGCATCCATATCTTTGATACTCTCTTTCCCGCAACACCTGCTGTATAGGGAATGCTGGCCAGATAGTGGGCAAGGATATTCTTATTATCCATTTTCTAAGAGGAGCTAGACGGCTCAGGTCCTCGCCCTCGCACCATCCCTACGTGGGACCTGCACACTGTGCTTGAAGCCCTCAGAGGTGCGCCCTTTGAACCCCTGCAAACGGCTACAGTGAAAGTGCTGATGCTAAAGACTGTTCTGCTGCTGGCATTCGCATCATTTAAGCGAATAGGCGATTTGCAAGCGCTGTGTTTGAGCCCTTCCTGCCTAGAATTCGGGCCCAATGACTCAAAAGTCACCCTGAAACCAAGGCCATGTTTTACAATCTGGACGTCCCAGCATTACATGCCAGGGTGCTCTCTGCCTAAAGGGTTAAAATGATTAGTTCACTGTGTTTGGCTGTGGCATGCCCAAACCACAAGCTCAGGCTCTTAAGCCTTTAAAGTATGAATTTATTAGCTTGCCGTGTTTGGCCGTCAAAAGCTCAAACCGCGAGCTCAGGCTCACACGCTTCTAAGTATAAGGACGATTTGAATACAAATATGCAGATTTTTATTTCTCTGAAAGCTTATGTGACTGTACGCTTTCACCTGGGCTTGCTGTCATACATTGACCGTTCTTCACGGCGGGATCCCATTGCGTCTTAGTGTAGCGGTTGTCCCTCTGTGTTGTGTATTTTTATTTTTTTAGTGTATAAATGAAGGACAGTCCACACAAAGCTGGGTTTTGTGGCGGGTGATTTAATTTCAGTACCTGCATTCATAAACAAAACAAAAACAGGCACAATCAGCGTTGCTTGTTCTGTGTTTTCCACCTATAGCATCGTCAGAAAGAGGACGATCCAATCATAACACACGTTTACAACACACATGTACATTATATACAATGATATTATAATAAAAGTATAATAGTATATATAGTACAATAATATAATGGTATAAACAATAATAGCAATAATATTTAACGATAACATGAAGTGAAATTCGTATGCATTTTTGTACATTCATACCAGAAATAGTGTTTAAAATATCAATTAACATACCTGCATTCATAAACAAAACAAAAACAGGCACAATCAGCGTTGCTTGTTCTGCGTTGCCTGTTAACCACAAAATGCATGTTAAATATATCAAGTAGTTAATCATTAAAACACATCTATATCTTCATATCGTAACCACGATTTTAGCCGCTAACGCATCTCTCGAACGTGCTGCACGCACAACGCCGCCATTTTGCATAGTTCGCTGTTCACCCGATAAACTCAAAAACTTATTTTAACACACTGATAACTCCAACAAACAGTTCAACATAGCATCAGCTTGAATATTTTATCATATTTGATAGTTTAAACAAGGTGAACACTTATAACACATGTACCATAATATAAAATGAACAGAGCTCATGAGATCGCACATCTTTCCACCTATAGCATCGCCAGAAAGAGGACGATCCCAGATTGCGCCGCAATCTTCTCCTCCCACCCACGCATGACGTCAACCAACGTGCACACCGTGACTACCACCTTTAACAAGAGCTCACAATAGTCTTTCAAAATAAAATACCCCATTACCAATAATATATAACGAATAAAATAAAATATTATTAACAAATAAAAAGAATAATCTGGTGTAACAACATATCCCTGCTACATCAGCAGAAGCAGTATGAGTGAAGTGTACTGCGTTCCATGCCGTGATGTAAGTGCCCGTCGCTTCAGTCGAAGTAACCTGAAGTCCTGCGTCGAAGAGGACGTTTATATACACGGCCCCGCCTACTTAGGCGAGCTTCGGCAGGAGCTTCGGCCATTAGTTGGCGCAGCATGGTGGCCAACCGATTGGTTTATTCAGATAGCACTGCACTAGCCAATGGCCGTACAGTTTTCACTGCGTTATTAAAAAAGGCTTCTGTTAGGAGGACAAAGGGAGTTTTTCCCATTGCGTCTTAGCAGACGCAGTGCTCGTTCCCGCGTCTAAGGAAACCTGGGTTATGGAAATAACCTATTAGTTTGTTTGCTTAGCGTGATGTGTGTGTTTTTTGTACCATCTGGCCGTGAGTGCCTCCCAAACCACCACAGCTCCTGATTCTCTTCATACAGCTGCGTCTCTCTTAGCATCATCATCAGCTCTGAAATGATTCAAATCCCACACACACTCATGATTCTCAGAGAAATAACACAATATGAGTTATTCATAAAGCATATACCACTGTCCAATAGTTTCAGTTGAACTTACCTTCAACCTTGTGGATTAGAGATGTAGAATAAGGCTTTGATATGTGCTTAATTAATATAAATAGCTAATTTTCTAATTATATACATGCTAATAAGCAAGATGTTTAACCATAAAATAAACTGTTACCGTAAAATCAAATATTTTATTATTGTTGTACTACTGATATGTACACCTAAAAAAAATGTGTGTTTTCTATCAGTTTTTTAGAATCAGAACTAGTGATTCCTGTAGCGATTCTACAGATGAACCTAGAAATAGCAGTGAACATAATGGATTGTGATAAATGTCATTCAGTGTATGTTTATTCAGCGTGACATTTGCAAGACTAAAATTGTCCTCTTTCAAACTTTTTTTTTGGACAATTGCATAGACTAAATATTGATGTACAACAGCCAGCTAATGCTATAAAAACATGACCCAGTGCTGTTTTCTGAGAGTCTGTGGACTCTGTCCCTTTACTTTGGCTGTTGATGGAAAAACAGATGATGAGGAGAGGAGAGCTGATACTTATGCACATTAAATCACTGATCAGTTAATTGAATAGATATGGTCTGTTATAGAGCTCAGCACAGATGAGTTTCATTTGAGTTTGCTGATCTAACGTGTCCTGGAAAATCCAAAGCACTGTAATGCGATATGGGGGAGAAAGTAATAGGGAAATAACACTTTATTCTGATAGTCCAGTTTAGACATAAGTAACTTTGCAACTTCTTGTCAGCTAGCAGTCATCAAAATATTAGTATACTGTCTGCTTAATATCTTCTAACACTTTATTTTAATGGGTTCACAACAAACAACATACTATCAGAAATTTTGCAAGTATGTGTCATCTTATTCTACTAACCCTAAACCTACCTATTTTAACAATCTACTCTGAGAGTTAGTAGACATGTAGTTGCAAATAATGAGAATTAGTTGACATGTAGTTTAAACAGTTACTTATAGTTAGTAAAGTGGACTATCAAAAAGTATAACCAAATATTGTTTATGTAATAATAATAATAATAATGGTTTCCTACCAGAAACAATTACTTTTGTTCATTTATAATGCTCTAAATTGTAACAAAGGGGACTGACCAGGCGGATCCAAATGCAGAGCTTTATTAAAAGGCATGGTCAAACAGGCAGGGTCAAAAAAGCAGCAAACAACAATGGTGAAGGCAAAACACAGAATAATCCAGAAAAACAGCGAGAGTTGGTCCATCAGCAAACAGAGGCAAAACTTGCCTCAACAATAATCCAAAGGCAAGAAAAGGTTAGTACATGGAGAAATTAAACACAGGTAACAAGACTAAATTAGGGAACACAAGGAAACGCTTTGTATGAGGGTAAACACTCAATACTCAGTGTCTAGGCTACAAACACAGACAGTTTTAAAAGGTGACTCAAGGAGTTAGCAAGGGGGAGGAGCCTAACCCTAACAGGTGAATGAATGAATGAATATCGCACTTATATAGCTCTTTATCATGTATGGTCATACACCCCAAAGCGCTTTACAATCATGAGGGGGGTCTCTCCTCAACCACCACCAGTGTGCAGCATCCACTTGGATGATGCGACGGCTGCCACAGGACAACGGCGCCAGTGCGCTCACCACACACCAGCTTCAGTGGAGAGGAGAGAGAGAGATACAGCCAATCAATGGATGTAATATATGTAATATATTACTTTTTTGAGTAACTAGCCCCATCACTGGTACCGACTAAGGTTACAGTAAGGTGGACTCATTGACAGGCCATGATTGGTCACATGGTCCACCAGAGTAGCTGATGTCATTTGCCCATGTCTCCACACTGGTACTGGTCTCACAATATCTTACCAGAGGTGTATTTGTAGTGCTGAGGCTCAGACCGATTGGTGTTGTGTTTTTCTATGTATGTGAGTTTAGGTGTCTACGTAAGTTTCTATAATTGCCAGATGAGTTTTGCATTTTGAAGTGTTTTCCCAATGATAACAGGTGATTTAGTTTTTGAACAAAGTGTCTAATGTAAGAAAACGTGTGTAGTGTTTTGCAATAAGTTTGTTACAGGATTGTAAACAAAGTGCAAAGTTTAAAATTGTGTTTAAGCTATGATTACACGGTGTTTAAGATAAGATACAAGAAGTTTAGGTATTGAGGCTTTGGTGTAAGTATTCGCTTTTAGTGTGTAAGCAATAGGCAAAAACTGTAAAAAGGATTACCGTTTTTTTTTTTGATTACTTAAGAACATTTTTGTAACTATTGGTTATTTTTGCAAAATTCTACACACAAATAAGAAAACCTTTCACCCAATTATCAAAACATTGTAGTTATTTTGCAAAAGCGAACACAGCTAGATTAACTCTTCGCACCTTCGTAAAAATGTTTTTTTCGTATCAAACAGTACACACAAACCATCATCTTCTAAGCACACAATGCGCCAACAGCACACTGGTGGTATGAATACAAAACACATTTGGCTTTTGCCTTCTCTGTGTACAGATGTCAAATTGAGGTCATACTTTTGTCATTGTGTCATGTAAACATACAAGGATACAAACTTCAAGTATTGGTGTTTATTCACAATCATCAAAACCAAGACAAAGTCATAAAACAAAATAGTAATAAAAAAACAAAATGGAAAAAAAAAGACAATCAGCCTACATCATGTCGTCTTTCTGGTTCCGGGCACAAAATTTTGTCCATATCGCATGCGATATCCTCCAGTCCAAGGCACCGGGGAAAATATCTCCTTGAATGCCGTATCCAGGCCTGACTTGATGCCTGGTCAATATCTCCACATGCCTCCTCCATTGCCTGTAAAAGGGTTATGTGTTGATAGGGATGAAGGTCATAGACCTTCCAGTGCCAGGCAGAGAAGAACTCTTCAATTGGATTCAAAAATGGAGAGTATGGAGGGAGGTTGAGTGCCATGAAGGACGGATGGTCTGTAAACCAGTTGCGGACCAAAGCAGCCCTATGGAAACTAATATTGTCCCATATGATGACATATTGGGTATGCTCTGATCTCTGAACAGAGAGCATGTCATGTAAGGTGTCCAGGAATGCAATAATGTGTGCAGTGTTGTATGGGCCTATGGTTGCATGATGGTGAACAACACCATTTTGGCTTATAGCTGCACACATGGTTATGTTACCACCACGTTGTCCTGGGACATTGATGATGGCCAATAATGTTCCTGCCACGTCTCCTGGTTTTACTGAGGTTAAAACCGGCCTCATCTACAAAAAGTAGCTCATTTCCCATGGCATCTGCTTCTAGTTCCATCACTCTCTGGACAAAACAAAACAAATGCAACACATCAGGCCCACAGCACTACAGTATGCACTTCCAAATTTAGAACCAATGACAGAGCTTACCTGCACATAGTCATATCGCAGATGCTCTCACGTTCTGTGTTTCTCTCAAAAGGAACACTCTAAATTTCCTTCATTCTTATTCTGTGGCGCGCAAGTACACGACTTAGTGCAGAAAACTTGCACTGTGTATATTTTGAAAGATGGTGTCAATCACCATGTTCACTTTATGGGTCTCTTGCTCTGGAGTGAACATTCTTCCTCTGCCCCCAACACCTGGATGTCTAGCAATTCTGTAAATTAACAATTTCAGTATTTTTGCATGTATGGTACTGTTGTGTTTCTCATTAGAGTATGGCAGTGCTACACAGTACTTACCGATTATCATTTCGAAATGTCCTAATGATGCTTGCCACAGTGTAGCGGCTCAAATTAGGCTGAACCCGTTGGCCAGCTTTCTTTAGGGTCATCCTATGGTTGATGACATGGTCCACTATTGTAGCTCTGATGTCATCGGTTATTCTATTTCTTACTCTTCTTACCCTTCCTATTTCCCCTCCTCGTCTTCTTCTTGCTCCTCCTTGTCCTTGTCCTCTTCCTCTAACTTCCTCTAACCCTGTTGCTTCTTCAACTCCACGTCCTCACCCTCGGCCTCCTCTGCCTTCTCTGATTCTCACTCTTCCTGCTCCTTCCATTGTACTCCACATAGACAGCTTACCTGTGGCTTATTTATAGTGCTTAGGCTGATTGCAAAGTGAACTTATTATCTAATATAGTTTCCACATGTGAAAGTGTGCCAGACAGTTGGCAAAATAGTGTTAATAATAGCCATACATGTGTATAATTATGATAGGAGTGTGTTGGAAATTTGGTAATTGAGCGTAAGCAGTGAGTTTAAAGTTCTGCAAAAAGAGTGTTGTACAGTGAATTGTTCCTACAGTTTTGCAAAGTGTGTGTTACAAAATTGCAAACTGAGTGCAAAGCAGTGTTTGTGTTTTTAGTTTTGCAAACTCAGTGAATGGTTTTGCTATAGGTATTAATAGTTTTAGAAATTGTGCTATAAGAATCACAGTTAGGGTTTAAGCCATCAGAAAAAACTGTAAAAAACATACTAAACAGTGTTTTTTTGAAAATCTAAAAGTGCACGCAGTTTCCTGTAAGGGGTAGGTTTAGGTGTAGGGTCAGTGTAGGGCAGTATAAAAACCATTACGCCTATGGAGAGTCCTCATAAATCACAAAAAACAACATGTGTATTTGGGTCTATATTCTGTACTTTTTTCACAGATGTACACCATTCTGTAACATCACAATGGTATTGCTTTACATATACTTCAATTCAATTCAATTCAGTTCAAATATATTTGTATAGCGCTTTTCATGATACATATAATTTCAAAGCAGCTTTACACGAAAGTAATGTTTTACAGTATATGTAGTAGTAGATTATACATGTACATATGGCATAGATGTGAGGTATACTTCACAGCACTACATTTTTGTATAGATCAGTTAGTGCAGTAATACTGTAATATGATAAAGAATCATGTGACACATACAGTAGGTACAGTCTAGAGTAGAAACTTGAAGTTATAGCTGTTCTCCAGTCAGAAGACTGTGTACCGACTAAGGTTACAGTAAGGTGGACTCATGGACAGGCCATGATTGATTACATGGTCCACCAGAGTAGCTGATGTCATTTGACACATTGCTCCACACTGGTACTGGTCTCACAGTGTCTTACCTGAGGTCTGTTTGTAGTTATAAGGCTCAGACTGATTGGTGTTGTGTTTTTCTATGCATGTGAGTTTAGGTGTCTATGTAAGTTTCTACAATTGCCAGATGAGTTTTGCA
>JAUCMT010000966.1:0-10024 GCA_032357475.1 Enteromius thamalakanensis | reverse complement strand
TGGATTTGTCAACCCAAAACTAATCCTGTAACTCTGAGTTTGTTTAGCCACCATCATGGTACAGGCCCCTGGAGCAGAAATGCACAGATACAGGTAACTAATAAAAGCAGCAGCACAAATTATGTTAAACAGATTATTAGCATGACTAGCTAGAGTAACTTACAATATTGATCAACTCCCATTTTATGCAAAACATTAGGTATTTAGTTATGTTTTAGCATAGCAAATGTGTTGATTTTCAGACATCATGGTTCATCTCTCTGAAAATATCTTTTTAATGAATCACATTTACAGGCTCCATTAAGCAACTGATCAGCTCCTGAAGCAGCTGCCTAAGTCTGGATTTATCTCCAGCAGATGGCGCTGTGTCGTCAGTGTAATATTAGTACATCCTGTTGCTCAGAAACTGCTCACTTTTAGTTGAAGTAGCCCTAGTTTTAGATCAGAATTCATCCTACAATCACCACAAACACTCAAGATACCTTTTCAGAAGATTACTGGTGTCTTTTTTCCTCCCTTCAGCTTCTGGATCCTCCTCAGCTTGCAGAACTTCAAGCATGGTGCTCATATCAAGTGCTTATCCCTTTTCTGAGAACATGAAAAGCCTCGTTCTGACCATGTCACATCCTTCACATATCTCAACACAGACTGAAGAACTGCTGCTGCACTTAAAGGATGAGTGCAGGCCTAGATCCTGGCATCGTGACAAACGCTGAGATCTGTTCCTTGAACCATGTGAGTACAACAGCCCCTCTTGATACCTACCAATACGCAGAGTTAATTGCAACAATCTTCAGTTTATACTGAAGCTGGTCAACGTTTGCATGCTTTCCCTTACCAAAAAGTAGTATAGTTCAAGTTTTATTTAAAGGGGTCATATGTTGCTAAAAAGAACATTATCTTCTGTATTTGGAGTAATGTTAAAGTATTTATGCAGTTTCTAGATTTGTACAAAGCTCATGACTTATTTTTGCCTTTTTTGCATGCGTTGCATCACGCTTCGTAAACATGACGCTATGTATGCATTCGTGATCAGAGAAACAAACAACAACAAAACTCACATTTGAATAGTAATAAGCAGCTTCTTTTAATAAGACAACGGAGAGGTAGAACCGTCTCTCTTTCTAGTCTCTGTCTGTGCACAGCCAGCATAGACTGCTCTGTCAGCTTTAGGAATCAGTCCTCTGTAAATGTCCTGAACACACTCCAATATTTGTGTTCAACTGTTCTGGAACAGTGTTAGAAACACAACTTAACACTGATTTCTAGTTGTGTCTCTTTTGGAAGCACAAACAAAGTAGTTTTACTTTCACAACGACACACAGCGTCTCCAGAACATGGCGCCTGCAGCAACACTACATAATAGCTCCGCCTTCTTTCTTTGTGGAAACATTTGGGTGGTGTTTGAAAATAAACCCACTCTGTGACGTAGAAAAGTGGAGGAGCGCTTTAAAGAGTCGTTTTAGTAGGGGTGGACAAGTCGTAACTTTTATAAAGAATATCTTTTTGGTTTTGAAACTTTAATCTTTGTAACTTCAGGATCTTATCTCTGCACTAACAGCTTGTAAAACTCTAAAGAGAAAGAAACACTTGAAATCACATCATATGACGTCCTCTGAAAGTTCTGAAACATCAGTTAATGTTAGACCATTCCATTAACAGCGTATAAATGAAATTTGTATGCTACCATTTTGAGATCATCTTACAATGAATATAATTTTTTAAGAAACGTTTTTGTAACATTTAAATAACATTATAATCACACAAATAAAACTAGACAGTAACATTTTAAAAACGTCCAAATGTTTCCACAATGTTTTCAAACCCATGTCTCTGCTGTGTGTAAGGCACACTTCATGCTGATTTAACTCGAGCCGCTCAGTAAAAGAGCTGTGTGATTTCCTCCGGTGAGCGCTTACTTCATTAGCGGAGCTCATAAGAGTCAGATCAGCAGCGCTGAGGACATATGGAGCTCATAAACGAGCAGCGTAAATGATATGGTCCTGTTTAAAAGTGTGTAACTCTCGACTGGAGCTGAGATCTCCATCTGTGCCTCGAGTCTGTCTCTGAATGAGCAGCAGTCATGTAAACAGGTGTGTGAGGATGATGATGATGATGGTCATATTACAGCTGGCAGCACTGCGGTGATGTCTTCATAGGCACAGATTCACTGTACGCAGAGGTTTAGCGTTACTTTACTTTTACTTTATAAACACTATATATTTCTGATGGATGTTAAAAATGCTGCAGCATGATAAATTATTTATATATTTACCATAAAACCTAAAGGTTTTGTTGTTCAGAGGGTGAAAACACAGATTTAATACCTTTTTTCTAGTCCTCAGGGTGGAATAATGAACAGTTATTCACTATTAATTATGACTTTTACCTCAATACATTCTTAATTTGCTGCGTATTAAAAGTTAAATTGTTAAGTTTAGTTATAGGGTGGGATTAGAGACACAACTATTAAGTTATGAAACGGTTAATTCTGTATTTACATGTGGAGGTTACTTTTGAATTTTTCTGAACGTGTAAAACAAGCAGGCCTATAGTAACATTTACAAAAATGTGAATGTCCCCCTTAAACATTTCAAAAACAATGTATTAATAATACTTTTGTGCCAATGATTAATGTTCTTTCTGTATTTGTTTAACATACATGTTTGAAATGTTCTTGGTTATATTAATGTTACATTTTGTCATTTTGCAAATCAAAATAATATGCAATTAAATTTAATTTAATACAATTTAATTGCAGCAACAGATATGCACCAGAAAACGGCTGAAGTTTCATAAGCAGCAGAGATTGAAGAGCTTATTGTTTGCTGAAATATTCTTTTTTAATAAACAATCGGTGTCACTTCCACAGGATACACACACACAGAGAACCTCAGCCTTGACCAGAACACACTGTATTTATAGCCTCTGAATGTTTTGTGAGAATGATTTTCCTGGACTTTATCAGACTCACATTCTCTGTCCCAGGAGATCACGTGAGTCTTCATGAGGAGAGCTCTGCTGTTTTTCCTGAGCTTCACACAGGAAGAAGTTTTCTGCTTAATGCCACATGATTTCCTGTCTGCGGGAGAGACTCTCATAACCAGAGCTTCAGAAGAAGCACATTTCTGCCGTAAACATGACACACACAGGGATTCCAGCAGAGGATTCAGTGAGGAGCTAGAGGTTTTCTGTTCTTTGAGACGCCCACAGCTGATATCTGCACTCATCTGGAGTCTGAAGATTTCAGGAGCTCTGTTTTCACTGCAGATGAAACGGCCCACAGAGTGTCGGGAGAGCATGAAAAGAGTTTATCATCTGCCCAGCCTCCAATCAGACTCAAACACCTCCTCTAGCTGCTATCACTGAAAACACACACACAAACACACATCACAACACTCTCACACACGCACACGCAGAGTTCCTGTCTGATTCCTTTCATACTCCCACAGTAGACCACACACACTGCATAGTACACACTAGACCATGCAAACTACACACTACACACCATAAACTACATGATAGACATGACACACTACAAACCGCATACTACACACTAGACTTTACACACTACATACTACACACTAGAAGCTACACGGTAGACACTGCATACTACACACTACAATCCTGCATAACACACACTGTACTATACACAGTGCATAATACACACATAATTCACTACGCACTAGGCACTACTAAATGCATACTACAGCCTAGACTATACGCACTGCATACTACACACTAGAAACTACACAATGCACACTACTGCATACTAAACACTAGATTATGCACACGGCATGCTACACACTACAAACCCGCATACTACACACTCGACTATACACAATGCATTCTACACATAGCATACTAAGCACTAGGTGCTAGACAATACTAATTGCATACTACATGGTGCATACTACACTCTGCACACTACACACTAGACACTTTACACCACAAACAGTGCTTACTACCCTAGTGAAAAATAAACATGCTTAAATATATTTGAAATACATTTATTTCATGCTTAGTACACTAAAAAATAAATTTTCATATTTATGTACTTAATAAAAGGCCATGCAATTGCACTTTTAGTATACTAAACTGGTATACTTAAAGTCTGCTAAATTAGCTATTATAAATTAACTAATTTTGTACTTAATGCACTTTAATTGTGCCAATTAAAGACTAAATACTTAGTATATTTGATTTTGCTGAAGTGGAATTATTGCAAGTATACTTTAGGTACACTTTAAATATTTAGCATTTAAAGGGTAATATTACACAACCCTCATTAAGTGACATATACAAAAATTTTAGGCCTATTAAAAAGAAATATGCATTGTGCACAAGTAATAGGCTACTCCAAATAAAATTTCATTAAAACTTTTAAATCAGTTATCTGTCAGGAAATATATATATAAATAGATTTGAACTATACTTAGTATGAAATAAATATATTTTAAATATATTACTTTTTTAGCAGGGAAGACACTACAGATTACAAACTACACACTAGACAATAAACACAACAGACTGACTATACACTTGACACTTACACTGCAGACTGCATAGTACAGTACACAGTAGACATTAAACATATTACATTCTAGACAACTACACACTGCACACTCAATGACGCGCATTTACAGTACCATCTGAATAATTATGAATCTTTCTAAACTGATCAGTCACTCAAGAACCAGCACACATGAGAATATCCTCAGGTCAGAGGGTGCTGAGCAGTTTATCGGACTGGACCGGTCAGAATTTACACTTCTGTCAGAAACATGTCAGAACTCCAGAGTTCAGAGTCTCTCCAAGATCCCAGATCCACAGCTTTACTAGAGGCCTGAGATTACGAAGGCAGGTTATGACAGAAAACATCCAAACACGACTCCTAAAATGATTTTCCAGCTGTTTTCCTCAGGACTTCTTCACATTTACAGAATCTGACAGTTTCAAAGCTTCCTTTAGACTTTCATTTAAATGTTCTTGAACGCAGTGCAGAAGTAAATATTCATAATGCATTCATATGCACTGCGCAGGTGTTTGAAATAAAATTCCTGAAGCGCGCACATCAACAAATACTCCTCAGGAGTGACGCGAGGAATTTCAACATCCAACGCTCGGCCCTGAATTCAAGCCTGAAGATAAACCGCAAACCACACAGAAAGAGACGCACAGGAGGAGAAGAGATGATGTGATGAGATGAAAAACAGAAACCATTATTCACTAACTCCCATCCACACACACACACTGATATTATTTACCAGGGTTCAAACCAAAGCACATTTATAACCCATGGCTGATGACGCTGCTTCCTGACTGTACGTTGCTGTACTGACAGACGGATCAGAACGTGACCACAGAGCTCAACAACTACTAGTTTTCTGCCTGTAAACTAGTTTAACTGAAAAAGTAATGGTAAAGACACCACAAACCACTAACAAACATCAAATGTATAATTATTACTAATTATTATTAAGAATCATAATATCAGTAATAACAAACTTTATTTTATATAGTGCCTTTAAAAGTACTTTACAAAGTAAACAAACAAATAACAAGAAAAAAATACTATACGATTTTATTTGCCATTAACAGTTCAATCTGGTAAAAATCAATTAAAAAACACAGAAAAAAAGATTATCCGAAAATAATAATAAACATTATTTATGCAACTTTTAAAAGAAGCTTCCCAAAATGCTTTAATAATAAAAGATATAATTTTGTTTGACATTAGCAATACAAATTATTTAAATACTTAAAAACAGCATTTAAGATTAAAATATATAATAAAATACATTACATTTCATATATATATATATATATATATATATATATATTTTTTTTTTTTTAACTATGAATGTTTTTTTAATGAATAAATACCAGTTAGTGACTTCAAACGCTGTTTCAGATTATATATGTGTGTGTGTGTGTGTGTGTGTGTGTGTGTGTGTGTGTGTGTATACTGGTATTCTCTACATTATAAGGATCAATTGTCACCAAGTATAATCACAGTAAATTTTGACCTTGTGTGGACATTTTTTCTGTCCTTGTGAGGAAACAAGTTATAAATCACACAGAATGAAGTGTTTTGAAAATCTAAAAATGGCTGTAGTTGTGTGTGAGGGGTAGGTTTAGGGTAACGGGAAAATACAGTTTGTACAGTAGACAAACAATTACGCCTATGGAATGAACCCATAATGATATACCTGTGTGTATCTTTGTGTGTGTGTGCGTGTGTGTGTGTGTGTGTGGGTAAGTGTCTCCACAAAGATAGGAATAGCAGTAAATGTTGAGCTTGTGGGACATTTGTTAGGTCTCCATGAGGAATGATGGACTTCTCTGCTGATGTTCTGACCGATGTGATGTGTGTGTGTGTGTGTGTGTGTGTGTGGTGTGTAGGTGAGAAAAGGTCATTTATGGAGTTATCGTTCTGCTCTGTGGTGCTGAGGGTGTTTCATTCCTGCTCTCCCATTTAAAGACACACACACTTCCAGCTATTGTGGAACAGGATACGAGAGCTGCTCCCAAACTTCCTGCTCTCCATGAAAACTACCACCGACTGCCACCGAAGCAGAGACCAGTCCAGATCTCCACAAACACATCTCCAGCTCTCAGTTAAAGAAACAGTTTAGCCCAAAATAAAAATGTGCTCACTCTCAGTTCATCAGAGATCAGGAGGGGTGTGTGTCTTCATCAGATCTGGAGGAATGTGTCTCTGCATCAGTGTCTCAGTAATGGAACTGAATGGGTGCCGTCAGAAGGAGAAGATCAAACTAATCCTAATCCTAGGTTTTTAACTAAAATATGAGTTCATGATCCATAATAGCTCTTCTTCTAGTGAAAAGAGCATCTGCTGTTAGTCTCTCACATTAAAATCCAGATAACACTTTTTTACTGGAGGAAGAGTTATAATGGATTATGGACTTGATTTATTTGAGTTAGAATCATCTTAATGCTGGATCAGTTTGATCTTGTGGCTTCTCCAGATGTTCACTGATGGACTGGAGTGCTGTGGGTTATTCTGATGATTTTTATCAGACTCTCATTCTGACGGCACCCATTCACATCCATTGCTAAGACACTGATGCGAAGACACATTTCTGGATCATATTACTGAATATTAATTGACTTTCAAACCCCAACTGAGAAAGCCAAAGGTGACAGAATAGAAGTACATGTTGATGAATGGTGATTTAATGTAGGGTGGAGATGTTGGACAGAGAGTAGACTCACAGATGGTCCGCAGTGCTTCATCTGGTTCTGACATGCTCTTCAGAAGTGACACTGGAGTTACAAACAGTTCAGTCTTTCACCGCTGACTCAATTTTGGCCAATTCAAGCAAAATGACTGCGTTCAGATTTCATATTCTCAAAGACCCTTTGAACACGTTTATTTTTTCCTCCAGAAAATGACTGACCTCAGTTTAGTAGACCCTGCTGACATGATTTACTCTGACACACACACACACACACACACACACACACACACAAACTTTAGCTCGGTTTGACATGTTTCTGGACCCTAAAATATGTCAGATCATAATGAACAAACGTTCCAGGAACACTGATAGTGCTGACTCACAATGTTCATCATGAAACGTTTTTCATCCAGCGTTTTAGCTGGATGTTCTTCTGATGGGTTAGAGAACATTCAAAAGTATCCATAATGTTTGAAACATAATAAAAAATTATTGCTTCATTATTGTCTTTAAAGGGTTATTGTCATTAATGTCGTTCTAAACCCATCCTCCGAACACAAATTCAGTTTTTAATTTGATCTGACCCTCAGCAATAAAGCTGAACATAATCTGTGGCTGCTTATGTATAGAAGAAAGAGTACGCTTGCGCAGTAATATTAGTCACAGGAGAAGAATGGTTGAGTAAATGTTATTTTTTCTGATATCATCAGAAATATCTTAATTTGTGTTTTGAAGATGATCGAAGGTCTTATAGGTTTGGAATGATGTAAAGGTGAGTAATTAATGACAGAAATTTATTTTGGGAAATAACTAAATAAAGTTTTTTCAAACTTAACGCTAATGGCATAGTTTGTAAAATGTTCTTATGCAAGGTTATAAAACACAGCGCTCAAGTTCAGAGTAAAAAATCAAAAGTACACATCTTTAGTCTGTGTTTCGTATTTCTATACGCCGAACACATGATTTGTGAATGGTTAAAGGCAGCTCTCAGGGTTTGGAAACAGTGATTGTGTTCTAATGTTTTCACACACACACACACACACACACACACTGAAACTGTGTGTATATCTCAAATAAAAGCTCCAGTCTGAAGAAAGCAGACTCTGTTGAAACAAGAACTGGACAAGACTGCAAGCGAATATTAAATATTATTCATTTACAATTGACCATAATGAGAACATTTTTTGACAATACATGTAACTTCCATCATTAATAAGAAGAAAACAGAAAAAAACTTAGGAAAATAAAAATCCAATAGGAATTTACAACAGACAAAAAATGTGAAAAGAATACACAATAGAATACACAAGAATACACAAGAAATTAAAGAAAAGTCTTTAAATAAAACCAAACAATAAAAAACACAATAAAAATAAATGAAAAATCCAATAGGAATATACAAAAGAAAATGCAGAGAGTACAATAAAATATACAATACAAAATAAAATGACAAAAATAAGATTAAAATAAAACTATATTTATATATATATATATATATATGTGTGTGTGTGTGTAATACAGTACCTAACAAAAAATGAAAGAATAAAAAAAAATCCAAAGAATCAAAACAATAGACTTAGAAAAAGAGTTTATAATTACAAAATATTTAGATGGAAAAGGTTTTAACGCACATCCGTTGTATTCCTCAGACACTCACAAAATGAAATTGATCCGATGCACACATTTCCTCCGACAGCAGACATGAGAGAAAAGCACTGAAATATGGATACTCATCATACGAAAACGCATGAATCACTAAAGGAGGACTTTATTAACCCACCGGAGCCATGTGAGAGACCTTTTATTATGAATACACACATGTTATATTAAATCTTCTGAAGTGTTACAGATATCACCTGTTTAAACCCACTCAAAGGCTTGGAAGGGTCTGGACAACTTTTACTTGAACTCCGCTTGGATTCGTCTGAAAGAAGAAAGTCACACACACTCAAAATGCTTCAAAGGTGAGTAAAATATATTTCATTTTTGGGTGAGTTATCCCTTTAATTATCTTATTTAACTGAATATGTCCTGATAGTAAAGTATGATGAGTTCTGAATGCTGTTAGATCTTTTGTCAGACCCACCTCAGCGTCTGATGAAGCCAGCTCCTGACACAGACTGAGATTGTGTTTTCTTGTGAGCGAGAGACATGCAGACAGAGCTGGAGAGAGAGGATACTGTCCTGTGAATCTGTGTAAAGTGTTTCCAGCTGCTCCCGGACTGTGAGGAAGGCTCAGGACCTCAGTGTGTGGCCTCAAACAAAAACCCAGAGAAGAACCGCTCAAATACCCCCAATATTAAACTCTTCATCTGCTGACCTCCTGAAAGTACAGCAGATCTCAGGAAGAGTGAGACACTGAATATGACAGCAGCTTCATCGACGAGCGGTTCATCCCTCGGTCAACCCGCACACTTCCTTCCACGCCACACTTCACATAGCAATCTACCACAATATAATGAAATAATTCTGCATATTTAAACCAGGAATGAGTCAGCAGAGCCCTGCTGTTATGTTGATACTTCAGGTAATGTTACAAATGAAAAAAAACCTAAAAATATTAATTCTAAAATATGAATATCTAAACATTCTTAAATCAAAAAACATGAGAAACAACTTTATATATAAAGTCTTGTCAAAACAAAATATTTTTTATATATACATTTAAATAACAATAATTAATTACAAAAACTATATACATAAACAATACTTTGAGTGTTAAAATGAGAATTGTATTGATGCTTAAAGGAGCCGTATGTAAGACATTTATTGTAATAATCATAAAATGTCTCTGTTATGTTCAACAGGCATTAAGAAAA
>JAUCMT010000965.1:0-10032 GCA_032357475.1 Enteromius thamalakanensis | reverse complement strand
CTTTTACACAGTGGAAAACCAAACAGAGCCGAGTCGAGTCGAGCCGAGCCGAGCTGGTACTGTGTAGTGGAAAAGCGGCATTACTGTAAAACCTACACTCTACAACATATTACAGCATAAACAACTTTCGAGTAAACTTTGTCAAAATGCACCAACAGTAGAAGATCCAGCTTGATCTCAGGGCAATTCATACATATTTTACGAGGTGGCTAATTCGACCTCGCTCTTACAAATTCATACGATAAATATTTTACGTTTTTCCAATTCGTATAAATTTGTACGAATGATCGCCCCTAAACCTACCCATCACTGGGGTTTAGACCTATTCTATAAAATCGTACAAGTGAGGTCATACGAGTTTGTTGGAATTAACCCCCTTATAAAATACGTATTGGTTGTGAGACTCGTAAGATCGTAAGCATTTATTGGCCTAAATACAGTGTTGATTGCGAACTGCTCTGATATCTCGAACCTTTAAAATGTGCTGCCTTATTTAAGATATCTTAAAGTGAAAGTTAAGGCATGTTACATCATTTAAGATACTTTTAATGACCTCAAACTTCATAAAACATAGATCTATTGTGTGTGTTTTTTATTCGCGCATGCATTTTACTGTTTGTATACATTTCGTTTTAGTTGCAAATGCAAGAGAAATGCCACACTGTACTTTTCTAATTCTGCTTCTAATATCACAAATCCATGATCTCTTGAACTTCGCACACACATACAGATTCTCAGCCTGTCATTAAAGCATGACTTTGGCTCCATTCTCTAACCACATAAGAATCCCTTTTTCCCTTTATGATAGACGTGCCAGTCTTCATTCTGTCATCGTTCATTCAGCTTTCATTTTCCTCTGCCTGCTGTCTCTCATCAGAGGTGCTTTCCTGCCTCGTGTCAGAGCTTGTAACAGAGCCTCAGGCATAATTACACTGCTTTACACACTTCCTGTCTGAGACTTTACAATTTCATCAACTGTCAGGACAAGAAGAAAGCAAAAGACATGGCTAGAGGCATAAATCAGAACGCAAGCTTTGCTGACTATAAATATCAGTGTGAAAACCTTGGCTTTCATGCGATGAAATCAAACACAGCATAACACACTGTTACTGAGAAGACATCTGCAAGTCATACTTTAAGAAACTGTAACTTGTCAAGCTTCATATGATACATAATGTAAAACTACAGTCAAACTCCCTTCAAATCAGGCCACATTTCAAGACTCTTTCAAGGTCTTTTAAAATATGTAACTTTAAAATGTCTAACAGTTTCATCTGATGATACACATTCAACAGAGCGGTATAATGGCATAAAATTACCATTTGCTTTTGAAAGAAGTATGGTGAGAATATTAAACTGGATGATCAAAAATAGATAGTAACTAAAAACAGTTTTAATTGACCTTCATTTAAATTTTAGTGGTGAGATCGGTTTTAATACATTATTTGTGTCAAATTTTCACTTTTTTAGTAAATAAATAATATAAATATTTTTTTTGTTATGTATTGATATTGTGCTGCAGAAATTAAAATAATGGAATATTCATCCATCAGTTAATTTAGTGAAAAACTATTATTTTTTACTTAAAATATTTAACCTGCAAAACTGGTCAAATATTTGTACATTTCAAAGCATAAAAGATCATAAAACATTACATTTTTTAGCTATGTCATTTGACATTTTAGGATGTTTGTAACTCAATTTACTTGGCATGCATAATATAATGTGGCATAAAAGCCAGCGACCTGCTACATTTTGGAAAGCATAGATAGTAACTAAAAGTAAGACTATTTTGAACAGTTTGAAGACTATTTTTTCGTTTGTCCTCAGCACTGCTTTTGCGCTTTTGGCCTGCACCAGTGACTTCTCTAAGTCCTGTGGGTTTTTGTGGGTCTTTGGTGGTTTCATGACTTGCCAAGTCACCAAGCAAGCATTTTTATGAAGGTGGTTTGAACTCAAGTGTCGAGTGAATTACATCAGAGTGATTTATAAGTTGTGCACATCCACCAAAGAGGCTTTCTTGGGTTTGAGCCCATGCTGAACTGTATGCAAGCTCCAACCTGTTTACACTGATATTAAATTTTGCTAGCCAAAGGGATTTATTTTTTTATTTTTTTTTTTAACAACAGATTACCTAATATATGGATGACATACATAAATGTGGAAGAGTGGAGCACTGGCTGTTATCAGACAATAATCTCACTGCATTATTACAATGAATGACAAAAATAATGATTGGAAATGTAAACCAATATTTCCAACTGACAAACTACCGCAAAATATAGAAATAACCAATTTTTTGTTGGTGAAAATGCTGCTGATTAAATGCCATAAAATCACTTGCACTGTTTAAAAATGTTTAATAAGTTTTCATAAACAGAAATGCTACATGAGCCGTGATAGAGATGACAGTCCAAATTTCCTACCGATTGACAGATTTCTACTGGTTAATCCTGCTCGTATATAAACCGATATTACAGCACATAACCGATATTCGACTACAATCCTTAAATCTTGTATAATATATTGGTTGATCTCTAGAATGTAGACAAATTATGTGAAAAACAATAGGATTTAGTAGAATAAAAAAAAAACTAGGTCAATCCTGACAGTATAAGCAATAATATCGGTTAAGTTTAATTAGGGTCCTTTTAGGTAAATTGTAGCACTTATAATGAATGAACCCTGTATTTCTTTTTTCTCCTCTGTTTCTCTCAGCCTGTCAGTGTGACCCGCAGGGCTCTCTCAGCACAGTTTGTGAACCGAGCGGTGGCCAGTGCCAGTGCCGTCTCAACGTGGTCGGCAGAAACTGCGACAAATGCGCACCAGCAACCTTCCTTTTTGGGCCGCAAGGCTGCAGGCGTGAGTACAACTGATCAATAGCATAGACTCTATATATTTCTTTCAAAAGTGTAACGTGGTCTCTCGTTGGTTTAGCATGTGACTGCAGTCCTGAGGGGTCCGTCCACTCCTTCTGCCACGAGGCCACAGGTCAGTGCGAGTGTATTCCCGGTGCGTATGGGCGGCAGTGTGAACGCTGTCTGCCGGGACACTGGGGATTTCCAAACTGTCGCCCCTGCACCTGTAATGGCCACGCTGAGCAGTGTGACCCACTCACGGGACAGTGTCTGTCCTGCCGGGACTACACCACTGGACACAGCTGTGAGAGGTCAGTCGCTGCGCCATTTTACTACGTTATAGGTTGATGTTAGCTTGGAAGTATAACCTTTATTTATAAAATTCTTCCTCAGGTGTTTGAATGGCTATTATGGTGACCCCATCCTGGGCTCTGGAGACCACTGCCGCCCCTGCATGTGTCCGGACGGTCCTGGCAGCGGCAGACAGTTTTCCGGCGCTTGTTATAAGAGCCTCGACTCCAACCAGGTGTTCTGCGTCTGCAGCCAAGGATATAAAGGTAACCGCACATTTATTTGATTTATAAGAGCATCTGTCAGGAACGCCGTATATTTCCTGCATCACAACACATGCTAGAACTTGTCATATAGTTTACTGTGACATTCAAAAGTGTGGAGGTTTTTGTGATTTATGTTTTTGATAGAAGTCTCTTGTGCTACATTTACCAAGGCTACATTTATTTGAAATTTAAAATACTGTTAAAATTGAAAAGAACTTTTTTGAAATATAATATATTTATAATAATTTAAAATATAATAATCTAAAATATATGTAAACATAATTTATTGTAATTTTTTTAGCATCATAAAAAAATGAATAAACGAACTGCTAAAAATAATAAACATTAATAATAATCACATATTAAAAATCAAATCACCATATTAAAATGATTTCTGGAAGATCATGAAGCTGGAGTAATGATGCTGAAAAATCAGCTTTGATGACAGGAATCAATTACATTTAATATATATTCAAATAGAAAACAGTTCTTATTTCTAAATTGTAATGATATTTCCTGATATTACTCATTTCACTGTATTTTTTCATCAAATAAATGAAGCCTTATTGAGTCTTCTTTCAAAATAACTTATATACAATATTGTATGTTGAAGATTATTGTGATATTTTGTCTTGTAATGTGTAATTTTGTATCTGTGGAACCCCTCTGGTCTCGTGTCACCCGTAGGTGCCAGGTGTGAAGAATGCGCACCTGGTTATTACGGAAACCCACACGAGGTGGGCGGCGAGTGCCGGCCCTGTCAGTGCAACAACAACATCGACATGACGGACCCGGAGTCCTGTGACGCCCGAACGGGTGTTTGTCTCAAATGCCTGTACCACAGCGAGGGCGAGGGCTGCAACCGCTGCAAGCTCGGCTATTACGGCAACGCACTGACTCAGAGCTGCAGGAGTATGTTCTTCAGGAAATGTTTAATTGTTTCAGTGCTTCAATACTGTGTTTACAAAAAATATTTTATATGGGTTCATAAAATATGATCCAAACATTTATTTTTGGGTCATAAAAGTGTAGAAAGTACACTATGATAATTTTTTGAATTTTTTTATGTTTTTTAAGAAGTCTCTTTTTCTCACCAAGCCTGGATTTATTTGATTCAAAATACAGCAAAAGCAGTAATATTTAGAAATATTTTTACTATTTAAAAAAACTGCATATTTTTAAACATAATTTATTCATGAGATCAATAATTTTTACTTCAGCATCACATGATCTTCAGAATTAGTTCTAATATACTGTTTTTCTGGACAAGAAACATTTATTATTATTAACATCAATATTAAATTTTTTTTTGAAAAAGAAATTATAGAAATTATAGACACTCTTAATTGATCAATAGTGAAGATAAAGACATTTATAATTTTATTTTTCAGATAAATGCTGTTCTTACAAACTTTGCAAACTGTTATGTTTAACATAACAATAATAATAATAAAAATAATACATGTTTTTGAGCACTAAATCAAATATATTAGAATGATTTCTGAAGGATCATGTGACTGGATTAATGATGCTTAAAAAATAGAGTTTAAAAATTACATTTTATATTTATTTTGTACATTTTATTTACTAAAATATATTTATATGAAAAAACAGTTATTTTCAATAGTAAAAGATATTTCACAGTATTGCTGTATTTTTTGGGTCAGCAGAAGACTATTTAAAAATATATATATTAAAAAACTGTAGTTAGGACAAGTATTACAATGTCTGATTTATTAATCTATTTAAAACATGGTATGGACAATTAAAAAGAATAGTACTTTTGATGTCTAGATGAAGTTTTCTTATACTAGTATAGAAAAAGAAATCATTTTAAAATGTAATATTGTGCATCTAGTATAACTATGCACTTGACTCCAGGCGGCTGAGTTTCTAATGTTTATTCCTGTTCTTTCTCAGAGTGTGTGTGTAATCACATGGGCACCGTTGAGGAGATGTGTCCTTCTCCGGGTAACTGCAGCTGTGACCTGAGCAGCGGTCAGTGTCAGTGTCGTCCTCACGTGACGGGCCAGCGCTGCGATCAGTGCGCTCCGGACACCTGGAACATGGGCAGTGGGAATGGCTGCGAGGCCTGCGACTGCGACCTGAGCCACTCCTTCAGCTCGTCCTGTAACGAGGTCAGGACACCTGCACACACACCTGTCAGACTGGGGATCGTAGTAAAGTGCACATGGATGATTGTGTATTTTTTATTCTCTGTGCTATAGATTATGGGCCAGTGCTCTTGTAAACCCGGGTTTGGCGGCAGGACCTGTCGAGAGTGTCGGGAGCTGTTCTGGGGAAACCCAGAGGTCAAATGTCACGGTGAGTTCAGAAAAACCTGAAAAATATCAGTATACTTAATTAGCTAGTCAATTATGATAGTAGTGATAATAGCAATGTATTGAGCTTCAGTAATGTGATGTATTTCAAAGGCAACCAGAATATTATTTATTAGGAAATAATTTATTTCAGTGTTATTTGTTTATTTTATTTTTAATAAAATAACACAAGTTGATTAATTATCTTAATATTTTATTTATTTTAAATTATGAAAACTGCCCCTGCCCACTACAAAAAATAAAATTAAGCAACACAACTCATAATCATAATAATACTCAGAATTGTTTATTGATCATCAAATCATCCCAGCAATAAACTACATTTTAAAATATATCCAATAGAAAATGTTAAATTACAATAAAAATTCACAATATTACTATTTTAATGCATGTTTGATCAAATAAATGAGCAGAATGTTTGTTTTTAAACCTTTGAAAGGTATTGTGTTTAAGTATTTTAAATATAATACAAACTGAAAAATATATATGCTTATACGATTATTAGTATATAATTATTAATAATGATGATAATGCATATTATGTAAACAAAAAACGTGTGTACTATGTATATTTCTTATGTATATAATATAACTAAACAACCATGCTTGAATATATATTATAAAAACAATAATTATATGAATATAAATATATACATGTAAATGTTTTCGAAATATATGCTGTATGTGTGTGTATTTATATATGCACAATACATATACACAGTACACACACATGTATTATGTAAACATAAATGCTATTAATTGCAATTAATCGTTTGACAGCACTGATTATTATTTAATTTCAATAAATCAACTATGTAGTCATCTTTATGACCGAAAGTAGTCCGAAAACTATTATTTTGTATTCCGAATTTACTCGATAAGAGCAGGAAAACAGTTAATTTTAGAAAGAAAAACCTGACTCTTTTTGCTGACATATCAAAAATCCTCTGCCAATACCCCAAACCATAAAATCTGTAGACAACCCAGTTCTGTAGGAATATCTAGCAGAAAGATTTGCCCCAGATGTGCAGGACCATGACGAGCTCATGTGGGGATCTGTCAAAGCCTCGCAATACCCTCTCTACTCCCACAATGCACCTTTGTATTCGTGGGCTTCCCCTGATGGGGCCATTAGAGTCTGCTGCAGCGCTCCTCCTCAGAAAAGAGGCTTTGTCCTCGCTCTCACTGTATTTGCGCCTGTGCAGAACATATCTTTAGGAATCCATTTGAACCCGGTGAAGAATTTTCTGGTGCTTTTGAGGTCCTGAACACAAGGGAAGTGCAGATTCAGATGCTATTCTGAGCGTCGGGAATCGACAGATCTCCTGTAAGATCATTTTATTAGAACTTCACTACAACCTCAGCCCAATTAACAGCTCATTCTTAACAACAATACATGCAAAATATGACCCGCCATCAGCATTTCCACTACTTCACAAGTTTCCAGTAAGTAACATTTCACACAAAGTCATGTAAGCTACTTTTATAGTACATTTTTTTGGAACTACATGAAGGTAGTCACATGCTTTTTTGCCCAAGCTATTCCTTTAATAAGCCATTTGGTCTTAAGCAGACCAGGTTTTGACTCTCTTTGGGCAGATGAACGAGACAAGGATCTGTTCCACCCCCACACCCCTCCATTTGTTTGGAGAGTCCTGATGAAGCAGGAAGCCCCCCATGTTCCTCTAAGATCCAGTTACCCCTCTATAACCCTCTGTTGACTCACCCTCTTTGACTCTCCCAGCGTTTGTTCAGCTTGAGCTCTGCTTTATGTGGTTTCCTGTTAAATACTACTTCGATAAGCTTGTAAAATCTTTAAACTTTACGTTTTGTCCAGCCACAACTGATTTCCCAATTCTGATCAAATATGGTGCCATACATTTACATTTCTACTTACATTTGTTCATATGTAAGTTGTATACAAAGGAATAAAAGTTAGGAATCTTGAATTTATATAATTTATATCTTGAATATATAAATGTTTAAAAACTAAAAGTTAATCAAAAGCTCATGCTCTATTAGCCATAGATGTAAAACTAATTTGGTAAAATTTTCCTTAAACTCTAAATGCCCTTGTGATAGGAAAGATAGCCAACAAGTTATGTTGAAGAAGTGACGTTTCCTCCCATGCATTTTTACAATAACCTTATCTGCGTGAGAAAACAAATAGAAAGGATACATATTCAGGGGTGCACATGCGTTTTTTTCGGTCTGGTTCTCATGAGAGCACCTAGAGATTTGGTTTGGTTCTGACGCTGCACATGGTGTGAACTATTAAATATATCTATTAAAAAAAACTTTTTAAAAATTATATTAAAATAGTAACAATTAAAATAGTAAAAAATAGTATAATTGTGCTTTATTCGGTTAATTCGGTTATTTAAATTAATCTTAAAAAATCTAATAAATTTAAAAAATGTGTATTATAAAAAAATCAAATTATTTTATAGTAAACTTAAAAAATACAGTGCTAATATTTACATTTACATTTTTTTTTGACTAATTTGTTTTTTTTTTTACATTATTATCTTTTTCCTTATTTTTCAACAGTTACAAACCTTAAAGGTGCTGTATGTAGGATGACTCTAATAAAGCATAAAAATACCTTAATATGGTTGCATGTGCGACAAGTAGGAGGGGCCGGGTGAAAAAAGACATCTCCAATATTTTATATTTTGAACTGCAATTTGTAGTTCAGCCACTAGAAAGCTTTTATTTTGGCAGATTGCTGGTAAGTAGGTAAATGCACTGCCGGTTTTAGCGCTGCTGAATGAAGCACATGAGTGAACGAAATTTTCGTTTCATGTTTTGCTCCAACCTTGTGCAGTATTAGATTAATTTTCATATGCATTTTTTTCCGTGTTCATCATCCTTTCCAATTGAACTTCAGACTGAGTATGCAAAGATCAAAAACAGTTCTTGTGTGGTCTGAACATATTTTCCATGTGTATAAATTCTTGAATCAGACAAACATATGTTTGACAACCATATATAAAACATATATTGGTAAATGAAATCCTACTGAGGGTTAGATTCAAAGATCCGATCTTCAGTTGGTTTGAGACTACATTCATTGATAGAAATTGAATGTTGCAGCAACTGCTCTCATGGCTGGTTACTGTTTACACAAATCTGGCAAATATATCACCAACCCAGAATTTGGTGCATTTTTAGGTCACAATTTCCAAGAGCTTGTTAACATCGTCATGAATGTTTAACAGCAGTAAAATGGACTTTGTTATTACAGAAGTACCTCTCGAGTGGTTTAGTCTGGGAGGCAGTGGCTCTCCTTCTCAGTTGGTGTGATATATGTTTTACATCCTCATGCCTTAACCATATACGTCAACGTAAACGGTTGCTAAGTATACAAACACACTGCATTGCTTTCAGTCTTGTTGATTTTAGGCATGCTTTTCAAAGGTTCATGCAATCCTCAAGCCGGCTTTTAAACAATAAAATGCAGATGTGTTCCTCAGACAGTAAAAGGCTATCCTAGTATTTTTGTGTCAATTGCTACTAAATACTTCCTGTCACCAACACAAAAGCTCCTACGCCTGTTACCATCTCCAGGGGTCACATTCACGGCATTGTTCCAACAAGAAACACCCCCGGTCCTCCCGAGGCCCCTTGGATAATAGCAGGGATTAACCTCCCAGATAATTCCCTATCTCTAGTAGCTCGTATGCATTAGTGGCCTTAGGTGAAGGAGTCTTTTCCTGAGGAATGTGTGTTTAATCACGTCACACTGGAATGCGTTTTAAGTAAACGAACCGTCCCAGACAGGGTCCACATTCACGTTTTGTATGTGTCACATGTATTGTCCTGAGTTCTCCTCGGGGGTCAAGAAAGTACTGGTCTCTGGTTACCTATTTGCCTGTAAAGACATGCACTTTTGTACAACTCCTAATGAGCTACCAGGGCAGCATCATATTCCTGCCCTCTAAAGGCAAATATCACACTACAAAGGTGGCACAGAAGTGCTTTACACTGACTGCATAATGCTGCCCAGAGGTGGCATGAATGCATTTACACTGCAATTTCAGCTGTATATTTTGATACGAGGGGATGTGGCGGGTCAGAGCAGGCATGGAATGTGAAATTTTTATACAGTGTTACGTCTTTACAGAGAAATGTAAGCAGCCTTAACATGCAAGCTGTGTTAAGACAATTTGTTTTTGCCAAATGTTATATTATCCTTCATGGAAAAGACTCACTCGCTGCGTCCGAAATCGCCTACTACCCTACTATATAGTAGGCGAAAAACAGCATGCGAGGC
>JAUCMT010000964.1:0-10032 GCA_032357475.1 Enteromius thamalakanensis | reverse complement strand
TTCTTAATGCCTGTTGAACATAACAGAGACATTTTATGATTATTACAATACATTTCTTACCTAATGCTCCTTTAACTACGGTGGCCGAGAGAGCTCAACGCGCTGCAATTTAACTTTTTGACGTCCCCCTGAAACATTTCCGTTGTGGTTCGTGTGTTTGCAGCGCCTGTGTTGTCAATTTGATGAAGATGTTTTTTAAGTTGCAGCCGTTTTGTTTCTGTTTGCATGCGTCATTTTAAAGTTGCAGCCATTTTTTTTCTGTTTGCATGCGTTATTTTTAAATTGCATCGCGTTGAGCTCTCTCGGCCAAGTTTTGCTGTAAAATACTTTTTAAATTTGTTGTTGTTTAGTAACACAATGTGTTGACCTACCTACATAAGTGCATGTGAATTTGATTTTAATTTTAAATGTAAGATTTAAGATTAATAAAATGCTAATTATATATATAATGAAAAAGCCATTTTGGCAACTTTTACCACAAAGAAAACTTTAGAGCTATACACACTGACAAAAATACACATTTTGAATTCATAGGATCTTTAATGCTCAGAGTGGCACAATATTCCCTCTGATAAAGCAATATTATTTCTTCTTAGCAATGTCTTGTCTATAGAGCTAGACTTGAATTATTGGTAGGCTGATGCTGTACCTTCCTAATCAATAGTCCTCAGTCTCTAGTACTTGAGCACGCTGCACAGCACTAACTTCTTGAAAATCAACTTTTATTAAGCTCTAGGTGTTGCTGTATTGAAAGATTCCCAGCGGAACATCTTTTACCAGAGCTCTTGGCTGGGTAATAATCCTCAGTATGTTAGACATGAACGTAACTAGATCTGAATGAAACTAGGATAGATACAAGTTGGGTATTAAAATGTAATGTCTTATAAACAATTAGAACGGAGACAGTCATTTGACATGAAACAGGAGTGAGAATTCAGAATGTGAAGACACCACGATTTTTCTATTTCCTCCATTTAAAATATTTGCCCATTGCTCACCAAACTGGCTGATCTGTAATAACAGTCCCAGTGTATTTGATCCATCTAGATCCTGTTGTCTGTCTGTCTGCAGACAGGATAAGCACAATCCAACCAATAATAGTGGTCTTTCCAAACATCTCCAATCTCTCCATCTGTCAGGCCTATGAGACCTAGAAATATGCCAAAGCTCATTCTGATATGCTCATTAATTTCCTACTGTAGGCAGCCCGACGGAGGAATGCTGACATGGGCCCTTAAACTTTTAATTTGAAGGAAAAAACAATAATTTAAACTGAACTCCCATGGATGAGACTTTCTGAAAGTATTTATAGAATTTTAATAATTAAAAAAAAGAAATGAATGACCCCAAGAAACAAATGATAATTAGTCTATTAGTGGTGTAGTAGGCTATAATTAAACAACAACAACTTAATTTTAGATAAGTCACTTTAAATATAATGTCACTATTATCTAAATATTATAATATTATACTTATATTTATGTATTAAGCAAACTCTTTCATCCAAAGCAGCTTACAAATGAAGAACTAAATATTAAATAATAAAAAGCTCTAATTATTTCACAAAAACAAGCAAAAATAAATAAATAAAATAAAATAAGTCTTATATTATTTATTTCCACTCAGATCAGAAAAAAAATGTGTGATATAAACTGACACTTTTCTCCACATTTAAATTTTAAATCTTCCGTCTTTTAAAGTTCACTGTCTTGCAGTTGACTTTTTCCTCAGTATTTAGTTTACTTCTCAAAATTTTAAGTTTAATTTCTCACAACTTTTTTCTTTGAATGCTGAGTTTATTTTTGCAATTCTGTTTTTTATTTTATTCATTTGTTTTGTTGTTTTTGTTGTTGATTTGTTTCTATTATGGGATAAAGGTAATTGGAAGTATTTAGTTAAAAGATTTAAAAAATCTTCTCAAAACTGTTTATACATCACAGTTGTATGTCTCACTTTTTTCATCTCACTATAATTATTAACACAATTTAACATTATTTAATTTATACTGATGTCAGAATTAAGACTTTCTCACAATTCCAAATTATATATGCTAAATTGCAAGAAAAACAAATTGTCACATATAAAGTAGCAATTACCTTTCTTTTTTCTTTCTTTCTTAATGCAAGCAGGTTATATACAACTCCATAAACTCCAAGAAAAAAACTTATTCCATATGCCAGGTTGTAATGACTGAAAACAGCCAGAAGACACTGTAAAAGCAGCATAAAAGCAGTTTATATGATACATGCACTATATTTCAAGTCCTATGAAATCATATAATAGATTTGTATGTGGAAAATGCCATAATTTTATGTAGGTTATTCACTGAAACCCTTGCCACTGCATCTCTCAGTTCTCATTCCATACATGCATGTCACATCTGGTTATGAGGTAAAACTTTTGTGATTTGTACAACCATCCCAGTGACCATTAGCAAATAGATTTAGCTTGACACATTAATGCCTCTTTGAGTCTACCTGACACACATGCTGAAAAAGATTTCCTGAGCTGATTTGCAACCAGCCTCTTTCAAACAGTGGCCAGGTGAAGCCTTAGACTGAAGTCTTGATTTCTCTAAAGGCCTAATTGACATCTCTGAAGGCCTAATTACTTTGCATCAGCTTCACTGTTCAACCTGCCTTGAGCCCTACATTAACATGCTTGACACAAACTCATGAACTCACACTCTAAGAAAGAACAAGAAAGTACGAGTTTCAGAGAGCGTTTACTTGCAAAACAGTAAAAAAAAAAAAACACTTTATCCATATGCATATATTTTATCCATTGTGATCCTAGCTATATTTGGCTCCAGAATTAAAATAAGCATTTTCTTAGTGTGAAGAATATTTAAATAAACTAAAGGACATTTCCCACCTATTAAAGGGTTATGAATGAAAGAATGAAAATTCTTACTCACCCTCCATTCCAAAGCCATTATTTTTAGCCAATTATTTTTGATGAAATCACAGATCTATCTGATCTATCTGTCAACTGAACTTGAACATCTATTTGACCCTCCGTACACAGCAATGCAACTGAAATGATCCCAGACCCAGAAACGTCGCAAAACATTGGTAAAACAATCAGTGGCTCAACTTTTGTGACTTTTTTCCGCAAAGAAAACAAAAATAACATAATTTACTTAACCATTCTTTTCCCCTGAGTTACTTCTTCCACCTTTTAGAGAGTATGACAATGCAACGCACACATGTATTGGAACTGGGAACATTTCAGTTGCATTGCTGTCTATGGAGGGACAGATGCTCCTTTGATTTCATAAAAACTATATTAATTTGTGTTCCAAAGATGAACAAAGATCTTATGGGTTTGAAACTATATCATAGTGAGTAATTAATAACATAAAACGCTTTTTTTGAACCAGTAAAACCATTCTATGCATGTTAAAAGTTCTTAATTGAAACAGATGGCAATAAAGAACCTTTATTTTAAGTGTAGTACAACACAGAAAAAAAGAACCCATCCTTAAATAAAATGTAAAAATGTATTTGCTTGGTCACTTTACATGTCATCAGATGGCCTCTTCATGTGGGTGTTTCTTGGCCAGAATAAGATGCGTTCAGTTTGAGTCAGGATCTAGGAAGCCTATAAATACAGCCTCTAATGCACATAAAACAACTTTATGTGGGAGTGTGATGTTTGCAGTGACAGTGCTATTTAGACACTGGCTGTGATATAGAATCATTTACATAAATGTCAAGCACATCGTACACATAGTCATTTTTATACAAATACTGTGGGTGTATTTTGACTTTATGACTTTGAAACAATTATACATAACGCCTGTAATGCCGCCTCTTCTGTTTACTATGTGCAGACTTTTCAGTGTGGCAAACCTGACTGTTTTACTGTATAGTTCAGTGTTTGAGTTTGACTTGATTTAGCAGCAAAGACAGAATACTGTAATAAAATACAATTTAAAATCTTTACAGTGCATTTGCTCACCACGGTTGCATTTATTTGATAAAGAATATAGTACTATTGTAAAATATATTAACACAATTTAAAATAAACATTCTCTTCTTAAACTGATTCAACAAATGGTCTTATATGTATGGGTCATTTACTCAAGTGATTCATTCAAACCCACTGATTCCTTCTGTGTTTTTCTGATATCCACAGTGGTTCATTTCACTTTTGCTGACATTTTTTTCTGTTGGTTGAGCTAAATAGACAAAGTAACTGGAAATAAATTGTAAGTTACTCAATATTTACTTTTGCTGTGTAGCCTACATACAGTATTCTGGTGTTGGTCCGAATGGTTTACCTATAAAGATGGAATCCTACGTATTTTATAAAAAGTACAGACTCTTTGTAACAACAATATAATTGGACACCAAAAACACACTGAACATTATCATCACAATAATTTTGGTAAAAGGCAGTTTTGTTTTAGATGCTCTCTGTAGGGAATAATCTTCACATGCTTTTGATATGAGAAGTAACGGAGTGAAGGAGAGCAGAGAGTTGAGCAGCTTGAGGAGAGAGTGTGATAATATACAGTAGGGTACAGAGAGAAGGACTGAAGAGAGACTGTTTGAAAATGAGGTCTAATAATATGTATGAAGAGTCAGGATGGAGAGAGAGAGGTCAAGATACAGCGAGAGAGAGTTTGTGTAGCACTGAGGTAAATGTGGGAGTATTCAAGGGCTATGAGGAAAACAGACTTCTGGGTGAGAGTACAGGAGTGCAACGTTGAGCCATGAATAATTAAAAATAAAGCAGGAACTTTCTGCTGCGGGTCTCTGTGGAATCTCAGAGAGGCAGCAGTGGAATCAAGGGATGAGAGAAGACAGACATCGACTCTGTTTCAAACCTAGTCAGCTGCTTACATAGACAAAATTTCAAGTTATCATAAGCATGACCATGATTTATATACTGTTCAAAGGATCTTTTTCATGCATTTATTTGTTTAAAAAAAAATACAGATATATTTCAAAATAGTATTACTGTTACTGTCTTTTCTACTTGAATATATTTTACAATTTTATTCATGTGATGAGGGTTAGAGAACTTAATTTTCAGCATCAAAACTCAAGTTTTTAGAATCACATGATCCTTCAGAAACATTTCTTATTATAACCAATATTGTGCTGCTTCAATTTATTGTCAGGACTTTCTTTTTTTATTAAATTGAAAGATCAGCATTTAGATTGTTAGATATTATAAATGTCTTTACTGACACTTTAATTTATCTTATTCATCCTGGCTTAATAAAAGTATTACAAAAGTATGTCAAATGTTTGACAGTGCAATATTATTTAAAATGCATCATGCAACACGATTAAATAACCATTCTAATATATTTCAAAATGTAATTTTACATCATACATGATATTTCACTTTTAGTTCTTGTTGTAAATATAACAAACATAGAGTATGTTTTAAAAGTGAGATGTTAAAGTCTTTTACTATCAAAAACATTTAATTTAGTGTGTTACTTATGTGTAAATTATACTAGTAATTTCTTGGGTATGACAGCTTGCTCTTTAATTATTCATTATGATAGCTAGCAACCCGATGAAAACACTTTTAAAGCAGTCTTTGCTGCTGCTCACAAGGAAAATTGCTGTTTCCCAACCGGATTTCCAGAGCATCCTTTTGACTAAATGTTTTCATTTTGATCCTGGCCTTATAAACCTAAAGCAATCACTCTAGCTTCATCTAATTACTGAAGCAACTGCCTCAGGTGTGTTCATTTGGGGTCCAAAAAAAAAAAGTGTTTTGTCAGAGGCACTGGGCTAATAGGTAATAGGGTTTTTCTGCTTACATTTGCTAGCGGCTGCCTTCTGGAGAGCACGACAGGTGATGTCTGTTTGTTTGAGTTAGTTAAAGTGTCATATAAAGCTTGAAATAGGAAGTTTTAGTCGCTCTAATTTAGAGACGCAGCCATTGTTACAGATGACAGAGAAGATGCAGAACAGATGCATATGCATTTCCATTTGAAAAGAGCCCGGAGCAGGTCTGAATAAAACCATGACACTAGTGTCAACTAGTTGCATCAATTCAGGACATTATGCAGCGGTATTTCATTAATCTCCTCTCATTTGTCTTCTTAAGAGAGCCGCTGTGTAGAGGAGATTTCAGCACATATCCATTTCTTGAATCTAAAAGCTTTCTTTTGTCCCTGACTGAAAAGTCTGCATCAGATCAAGGCTCGCTGAAATTTACCTTTAAAAACGAGGAAAAGGCTTTGGCAGGCTTTGCAATTCAATGTCACGTTGCCTTTGCTTCAGAGCAAATTTTAGAATCTCTTTCACAATAACAAATTATTCAAATTTGTCCTCTTTCAACCTCTTGCTATCACTGTCTCTCGATTCCTTTCTCGCGCTTTCTCTCTCTCTTTCTCTTATAGGATTTCATGTGATGCTGGCAGCGGTCCTGGGCAGAAAACAGATCAGCTTCAAGCAAGTGTCAGCCTGTCAAATGGCTTTTCACTCAGAAAGGATCCTTATCCATTCCAGAAATGCAATATATCTCAAATCAGTGGAAAAAAAAATACACGCCTGTGGTTCTCATCTAGACTTCTGAGTGTGGGAATGTCCGTCAAACCATAATCTAGATCTGAAGGAGAAGAGAAGGAACTGAGATAGATACGTACGACTTACTCTGCCTTAATTACCTGTCTTTACAGGCAGGCTGAAAGGCAGCCCTATATTGTAGTTTCTCAGGGATTATTTGTAGTTTTTTGGGGCAGTTTGTTACAAACATGTTGGAATTATTGCAAACTGAGATTATTATGATAAAAATGAAATGATAAACAAGCCTATTTATTCATTTATTCTTTTTCCTTTTCCTTTCTAAAATTATTCACAGAAAACTGCAAGTTAATTAATACTTTTATTAAGCAATAATGCATTAAATGTTTTCTTACTAAATAATTTTTTTCAAAATGGTTTCCACAAAATATTTGGTAGCACAACTGTTTTTAACATATGTATTTTTAGCTTTTATTTTTATATATATATTGTTTGTATATATATATATATATATATATATTTTATTTTTTTTTTTTTTATGAAATATGAAATATATCACTGCAAAAAGCTCTCTGCTTAATAAAATACATCCAGTCCACACTGTCCTTCAGTGCCTCCTGCTATTCTACTTCTAGTGATACTTCAGAGTTATTTACCCAATGCTTCGTAGAGAGAATGCAATGACACAGAATACGCTCTGCTCTCTTGGAAGCTCCATTGTAGGAAAATAATGACATGAAAAATGAACCGGAGATGCCTGAACTGTCTGCAATGAAAGCTTGCAGCACATCTTCAATATATGGAGTGCAATTTGTGCACGGAGCCCCTAGTGCCTGCTAATTTCCCCACACTCAGACCTCAGCTAGTAATCAGCTTCCCATCTAAACAAACAATGGCGTGATAAAGATGTTTGGTTCAGAGCAATTAAAATTTTATAACCAATCAGGTTTAAGGGCACAGGGGGCTTGTTCCCACATGTGGCAACGTACTTGCCATTAAAAAGCCAGCATTTCTGTTGATTGCATCAAAAAAATAAATAAATAAAGCACACGCGCACATTTTAATATATGATTAATTATTTACCTGAGGTATACAGAAGAGTGTTGCAGGAAAAGGGCTATTTAAGAAATTTGGAAACTTACTTGACAGGTGTCTACTTTTCTTACATTAAAAGGACTAGATATAATTCACCCAAAACCTCTGTTTTGACAGAAAAATAATAAATAAGAGTAATCTGTTAATCTTCTACATGTGACTTTCTTTGTGTTGCATCAGCTCACATTTTTTTAGAATTGTAGTACCAAAAAATGTTTTTTTTTTACCATTGCATCACAATAATTTGAATTCAGTTTAATAATATTGTTGCCACCATATAAATTATAAATTAAGTAAAATATAATGTGACATGTTTTTTGAAGGAATATTCTCTAAAATGTAATAAATACAGAGTCTTCCAGAGCAATATTATAGCTTTGTGTAAGGATTAGACCAAATGTTCTTTTTGTGTTCCACAGAAGAAATACATATATGTATAGTGTGAGTAAATCACATCAGAATTATACTTTTAGATGATCTATCTCTTTAAGAAGAGCCTGATCACACAGTATCCGTCTCTGAGACTGTACTGTGTATTCTTACATGAGTTCTCACTTATCTTATCTTACATAATGCAGCAACAATTGATAAAAAATGTATTTTACTTCAGTTTATTTGAGGGCTGTATGCCAGTTATACACTCACATACTCACACATGTACATTGGCTTCATAAATCAATCCATTGCTATGCTTGAAATGGAATACTAGTATATTGCATCCTAAAAATAGCATGCAAAACACTGCATCGTACTGCTATCTAAAACAGCAATGCTATGTACAAAGTCGACTACTGTCTATGCACTAGATTTGGTTTGAAACTTGCTTTGTAACTGTTAACAAAAATGTGTAGTACGGAATGAAATTTGGATGTACTACATCTAGCATGTTGTTACTATCATGTTACCTACCAATTTCAGTTGCATTGCATTTTTTTTTTTTTTGCCTACAGTCTAAAATGGAAGTAGGCAAATTTTGACACAGAGTAAGCATTTAATAATTTACTGCCATTTTACTAATTTTACCATTTTAGCTTTAGAACGCAATTCCAAAACAGCGTGGATGGGCATGGAAATTTCTGTTTGTGATTTACTGTACAAACAACATGCAAATTGAAAAACACAGACACAGCATCTAATTTACTTTCTGACCAACGCAATATACGAAGCACAGCAAAAATTACCATAGTTGCAAAAAAAGAATAAATCAATCATGCCACAGTATGTTGAAAAAAACTGGAGACCAAAAAATCAAGGGTCTCAAAAATTTTTGATATAGCTGGTATTGCGTAACTCCTAGTTAAAGGCTCAAAGTCATCTTTTATTTCCTGAAGCAAATTAAAAATAACATGGCTTGGCAAACTATAACTTTTGGATAATGTGTTCTTCTGGCTTTCCAAATAAGTTGATACGTGTGAAAAAAAATTGGCTCCCTTGTACCACAAGCACTCTTTTCTCTGCCTGTGCATCCTTCTGACAACAACAGATGCAAGTATTTCAAGAACAAAGTAGTTTAAGGCATGATTTTTTGGGGGCACTAATGCCCAAGCGCTAGTAAATTGCATTGCATGATTCATTTGAATAATCAACCTGGTCTCATAAAAATATGTACCTCTGTGCACATTTTGTGTAGTATTGTCTGTAGGTTCTTGACGGCACATTTTGCTGCCGTTACAAAGCAAAAAGTACACTGAGTGGCGCTAAAACACAAAATTTTACTATGTAAACCCTTGCACATATTACATTAATATAGGTATGTATTGCAAAGGTTCACAATTAAAATATCCGTGGACTGTTGCTAAAAGTTAATGCTCTATCATGTTGGAAATGCTGTATGTCCTACAACAAATCCAACCTTAAACCTTTCCCATAGTAACAAATGCTAAACTGATTTGATAACACATTTGTTGATGCAACCATGTCATTTAAACTTTACATAGATTTGAACTGTTTTGTTGAACTGAAGACCCTTGTCTCTCAAGTACATCTCTGTACTCGGTGAGCTACCGAAAAAAACCTACCGTCTTTGAAAACCCATATTATTATTACTATTGTTTTAATATTAATATTGTTTTGACATAACATGATTCTTCAAGTAATTTTGTGAAATTCCACTTTATTAATTGAAACTCTGTAAATTTGTGTGAAAAGGAGTAAAAGGCACTTCTTGGAACGTATTTCGTGTCTCGCTAAAAAGTGCACTGATATTTATGCCATGAGACCAGGTAGGAATAATCGTCTATAAAATATGAACGAGAAAGGGAAATTCCTACAATTGCATATTTAATCATTTCTGGAGCGAAACTGTGTTCAAGTCTTTTTCCGTGTTTAGTAACATGGTTTGTTGTATTGTAGTCTTGTTGTAGACCAGTGGTGGAATGTAACGAAGTATTTGTACTTCGTTACTGTACTTAAGTAAATTTTTACGTATCTATACTTTACT
>JAUCMT010000963.1:0-10033 GCA_032357475.1 Enteromius thamalakanensis | reverse complement strand
AGATAAGAATCTGCTTAATGCAAGTTTTTGTATAAACCTCTTGTTATTTATTGGAAAGTTTAATATCCATAAATGTACTAATTGTAAACCCCACTTTAACATCTTCAAGAATTGCATTTGTATTTAAGTACAATATCTACCTCTGTTAACAAAAAAGCTATAAAAACGTCTAGAATTTGTGGTATGTTTAAGATTTCTCCTTAATACATAACTGTACTATTATATATGTGCCCTTCTGTGTTTCTTTCTCTCTCTCTTATTTACATCATCTTTACTTAAGTGTTATTGGAGAATACTTATTTTGTTGTTGTTGACATCCGTCATCTTGTTCTCTTTATGTGTTCTCTAATTTGTCTGTTATTGCAATAAAAAAAAATTTAATGGTACGATTCTAGTGTGTCCTCTCATGTGATTAGCCGTATGATGTTCCCCAATAAAGCCCCGACCCCCTTACGGCAGAAGAGTCGGCTCTCCCTGACGGGAGTCGTTCGCTACAAAGAATCGGCTCTTAGAGCCGGCTCGTGCTCGATCGTAACATCACTATCTCTTTCACTGCAAGAATTTTAAGATTATAACAAGCACTAAATTCTGAGTAAAGCAAGTTTGCTTGCTATTACTGTTGCTATTACTGTGCAAATTCATATGGGCTGTACCCACCATTGAGGACCTAATTTTCCAATAACAGAAATTGTAAAATAGTTTTACATTTTTACTTTGGTGCTGCAAGGATAAAGCCAAGATAACAGATCTTCTCATCTGAGATGCCTCGGTAGGGATGTGCGATATATAGTCTGTGATCGATTTTGCAATAACCATTCAAAACACTCCTACAAGACCGCACACGTACATTACAGTAAAGTGCCTCTATGATGCTTTTTCAAACATGATCGTTCATGCAGAGTCATGTAGCTGTATGTGAACATAAACTATCTGCAAAGCTGTGACGCTGACAGTGCACGATAAATAAAGTTATTGTCTATCAAAAACAAGAGTCGACTCACATTCGCCTAAATGAGTCATCAACCTTTTTGAATCTTTCTCTGTTACTGAGCCACGTCACTAGGTAACATATTTTGCATAATGTCCGCCCATGTTCTATGTTGCGAACAGCTTGCCCCGCCCATAAACAGTACATCGATTACATCAAGTGAAGAAACCGCTGTAACCAGTGAGAGTTAATTTGCTTTATATGACCTTCTGAAAGATGAATCTACAAAGAATGAGTGATTAACGTTCATTTTTTTCAACAACACCTCAGCAGTACAGTCTCTTGTTGTGTTCGTGTCATTTTACCGATTACTGCTTTTCCAATCTTGGAGTACAACCAAACACCAAACACTTAGTGTTATAAGATGGATCAGAGTCCATCTTATTTGGACCTGCTTGCTCCTCTGAACTTCTAACTGTAAGTAGAATTAAAAATTGATGATTGTATGTTCTTGCGGTTGTATTTGTGTACGTGATGTTGCGGAATAACCCTGCATATGTCTTGGTAACCGGCTAACTTGCTCTGTAGTTCTGGTGTTCAGCTGTGGGGCTATAATGCAGTCTAAACATTGTGATTGATGCAGCTTGACTGTCTATCTGTCTCATCATGAGTTTAAGGCCCTGTTTACACAAAGGGAAGAAGCAGGTATTTCCCTGCGGTTTGGTTATGCGCCAGAAAATGCTTAATGTCATGTGAGCGCCCTATTTAACGTTACATACTGTAGGTTTGGCATAGTTATTATCGTGCTTGAAGGCGTATTTATGCGGGTTGATATAAATGAAAAAAAAGTTTTTTTTTTAATTATGTTGCGTGCACAATGTTATTATTGAAAACCTATTCTTTATGCAATGCTTTATATATGCTTATAAAGTTCACTATAGAGGTGTGCCCGATTAGCTTACAAAAGCACTGTGCAAATTAAGAGTTTTTGTTCAAGCTTTGAGTCTGTGGAGTGCTGTAGCGGTAGACCAATCCTACAGGACTGCGCCATCTGACCAATCACTGTGAGGGTTTACGGGAGGGAGGGGTTTACACAAACCAAGTCTTCGAACTGCTTCACACGAGTTGTTTACCAATCATTTAGAAATGGGGTAAAATAAAATCTATTTTTAGAGAAAACTAAAGTGTTTTTTGACCTTGCATACATGTAAACCTGTTTTAAGACACTCATAAAACAATATTAGCCACCTTTAAAATGGCATAATAGGGGCACTTTAATAAAATCATACAGTTTCTGTCTATGGCTACAATTGTAATCTATAAATAATACAATATAATTCCAATTAATTTATTTACTTTCATATTTATAGAAAGTTGTATTTTGACCCCTTATAGGCTAGTAGGTGTTTGATTTGGTTTTTTTTTGAGGGAGGGGGCACAACACTACTATTCCGTTTAGGGCACCCATTTGGCCTTGCTTAAACATAAACATAATCAAAACATAATCAAAACCAAAATGTCAATACATAGAGTGTACGAGCAACAGTTATGTTGTTAGAAGTCAAGGTCTGTTTACACTGTTGTGCGCATTATTGTGACTTGGATATTACAACGAGAGGATATTTACAATATGGCTCTTTTTTAGGGCTGGTGCATGGGGCAACAGCACATACAGTTTGCCTAGTATAAAAATAGTATATAAAGTATACTTCAATAAGTGTAAGATATTGCAACAGGTATAATTTTAAAACACTTTGTTCTCAAATAACTTGACTGGACATTATATCAATCTTTCCTGAACTTCGTCTAGGCTCAACACTGTTTGTCAAGAACAAGAATAAGAATAAGACATTCATATGTGCTTAATTACTACTAATAAATGACTAATATGCTAATAATATGCATGCTAGCATACTAATTAAGAGACCTAAAATAAAGTGTTACCAAAAATTGTATTCTTAGAAAGACCAAGAAAACGTTGCAGTGAAACTACATCTAAATGACCATAGATGTGCTGTTTTCTCTTCTTTTCTTTTTTTCTGTTTCTGTGTGTGTGCTTGTATGTGTGTGTACTAAAATTTGACATCCTAGATCTGAATGAATTAAATATTCTTAAAAACACACTACAGGGTGATCCAATTTTGATGTGATGTCCTTAAAACAAGTCAAAGTGAGGTTCAATAGTGTGTGTGGCCTCCACGTGCCTGTATGACCTCCCTCCAACGCCTGGGCATGCTCCTGATGAGGTGGCGGAAGGTCTCCTGAGAGATCTCCTCCCAGACCTGGATTAAAGTATCTGCCAACTTCTGGACAGTCTGTAGTGCAACGTGGCGTTGTTGGATGAAGCAAGACATGCTCAGTTGGAATCGGGGAACGGGCGGGCCATTCCATAGCATCGATGCCTGTCTTGCAGGAACTGCTGACACACTCCTGCCACATGAGGTCTAGCATTGTCTTGCCTTAGGAGGAACCCAAGGCCATCCGCACCAGCATATGGTTTCACAAGGTGTCTGATGATCTCATCTTGGTACCTAATGGCAGTCAGGCTGACTCTGACAAGGAAATGGAGGACTGTGCGGCCCTCCAAAGAAATGCCACCCAACGTCCAGTACTGACCCACTGCTAAAGTCATGCTGGAGGATGTTGCAGGCAGCAGAATGTTCTCCACAACATCTCCAGACTCTGCCACGTCTATCACATGTGCTCAGTGTGAACCTGCTTTCATCTGCAAAGAGCCCAGGGTGCCAGTGGTGAATTTACCAATCTTAGTGCTCTCAGGCAAATGCCAAAGGTTCTGCATGGTGTTGGGCTGTAAGCATAACCCCCACCTGTGGATGTCAGGCCCTCATACCACCCTCATGGAGTGTGTTTCTGACCGTTTAAGCAGAAAAAACACTGGCTGTGGTCCTCCTGTTCCTCCTTGCGCAAAGGCAGAAGTAGCAGTCCTGCTGCTGGGTTGTTGCCCTCCTACGGCTCCTGATATACTGGCCTGTCTCCTGATAGCGCCTCCATGCTCTGGACACTACACTGACAGACACAGCAAACCTTTTTGCCACAGCACATATTGATGTCATTTACGCTAATATTAGTCTGGTTCTCTCTTATTCTGTTCCCCAGTCTGATGGTGTACCAGCACAAAGAGATTGTCTTCATTGGACACAAGAACACCTAGATGAGCTCCGTGGACAGATTCCCGGGAATCAGATGCACACAAACACACACACACACACACTATAAGTCCTCTACACAATCTAATATGTCCTGCCAGAGGAGAACTGGCCCCAACTAAGCCTGGTTCTCCCAAGGTTTCTTTCCCCATTCTCTCATGGATGGGGTTTTGGTTCCTTGCTGCTGTCGCCTCTGGCTTGCTTAGTTGGGGACAACTTTTGGTGACTATCGTAGTCTTGACTACAGAGACCGTCCCTGCATTTGATAAATAAATCGTTTAATTTAAAAGCACTATATAAATAAAAGTGATTGAAGTGAGTGAATGCAGAAGTAAACGAGTCTGTGCAGCTCTGAATGAACTCAATTTACGCAACAGTGTGCAGAACCACGACAGGTAAACTAAAAAAATTCACAGCGTTTTTTTATAATAGTGTTCTCATTATAATGTTATGTATAAGACAGTCCCAGTCATAGTTATTACTATTCCTCATTGTTTGTCCTGCTTGCTCTATGCGCGGAAGAGATAAGGGCTTTACTTTAGTTTAACTCAACTAAAACTTTTAGGACATACATAATATACACTATATATACTAAACCAGCTGAAATGTTTTGAAACCACTTGTACCCTACCCGACCGAAAAAAATCCAGTATTTTCACTCAATTTGAGTCTCATTAAAGATTTAAATCACTGCCGCCAACATGCACCTCTGTTGATCATGGATTATAAAAAATGAAACAAAATTTAAATTTATATGGGTGGCTGGATTTATTCACGCAGGTTAAAATATCTTCTTTCTTTTTCAGATTCTTATTTACAGCATTATTTTAATAGTCTGTATTTTAACTTATTGGAAAAAAAACGTCTTGGTTACGTATGTAACCCTCGTTCCCTGAAGTAGGGAACGGAGACGTCACATCGGTCCCCCACGAATAGGCATCTCGCTTCGAGATGTCCAATCTACTTTGCGTGTATAAAAACACGCCAATAAACTTGGCATGCGCTGATTAACATCCAGCTGCAGCTGATCGCAGCATGAGTATAAAAAAGCAGCGGATGAAGCGCTTATTAGTTTTGAGGAGCCAAGCTGGGGATACAGCCACCCAGCGACGGTACATATCCATGGCAATGTGACGTTCCCTTTCAGTCGGTCACTCTGAGTCATGTCGGTGACCGACGAATAGGGATCTCTATCAAAACCCCATGAAAGCTGCCCCTTCCAGCGTCGTGTGGGAGTCTCCCAAGCCCCCAGTGATATGGCTTCTAGGCTGGGACTCTCACCACAAGATATCAGTACTGTACAAACACTACCCATCAGAACTGGAGCACTGGGATGTCTAAAAAGACGATGTTTAGAGAGTTTAGATCTTAGTGCATATGGAATATAGAAGGTTAACCGTGGAATACCTACATGGGGTCCTCAAGGGGTACAGCACATGGGCCCAGTCCTAGTAGCGGCTACACAGGAACAGGATTCCTCGCATCAAGGGCCTGGTGCCAGCTGCCGAAAGGGGGACGGAGGAGCTCGACAGGGTCTACTTACTGGACACTCCAGAGAGGTTTGCCACTCAGTGCCTCTACCGGCTCCAGACGAAGGCTATAGAAACTAGCAAATGTGTTAGGGGTCACCCAGCCAGCAGCTCTGCAAATATCTTCCAGCGAGGCACCACGTGTCAGTGCCCCAGGACGATGCCACACTCTTTTTATTTTTTCCTTGTTGAGTAGGCTCGTACACCTAGAGGGCAGGGCACACCCTGTGCTCGGTAGGCCAGGGTGATGGCATCCACTAACCAGTGGGCCATCCTCCTTGGAGAGGGCATTCCCCTTCTGCCGGCCTCTGTGACAGACAAAGTGCTGGTCTGAGGTTCTGAAGCTTTGTGTCCGGTCAACATAACATCTTAGTGCTTGGACGGGACATAGCAACAGCAAGGCTGGATCTCCCCCCTCCGAGGGCAGTGCTTGGAGGTTCACCACTTGGTCTCTAAGTAGAGTCATGGGAACCAGCCGGGCCTTGGCCTCAGAATTACCTGGAAATCCGCAGGCCCGAACTCCAGGCCTAATTTATCGACCGCAAATGCATGCAGGTCTCACCCTCTTGATGGAGGCTAATGCGAACAGGAGCAAGGTTTTCATTGTTAGAAACTTCAGTTCAACTGCCGGCAAAGGCTCAAATGAGTCTGTTGCAGTGCTCTTAGCATGAGAGGGTGCCCAAAGGGAGCCAGGAGGTCCTTCCTCAGAGGAATTAGCCAAGGAGGAGCTGTCACAAGGAGCACAAGTTCAGGGAACCTGGTCCTGGTGGGCTAATATAAAGCTACCAGCAGGACCTGCTCCTCCCTGACCTTGCACAGGAACTGTGCTAAAAGGCTCAGTGGGGGAAAAGCTTATTTGCGCAGGTCTTGCGGCCAGCTGTGCCGAGGGTTCCATTGGACAGGGCAACAACTGGTAGTGAGAGGTTTCTGGAGAGGCAAAAAGGTCTACCTGAGTGTCTCAGAACGTCTCCCAAATCAGCTGGATTGTCTGGGGATGGAGTCTCCATTCCCCAGGAAGTGGGGAGAAGCACTTAGTCTACGGAGGGCGCAACAGCGACTGCGCATAAGTGAAATTTAATACAGTGTATTTATAAGGTTGTGCTTAATTATTGCACAGTGTTAGAAAGTATATTTTTAGTTTCCTGCCTATTTGTCATGTTGTTTTTCGTTGTAATTAGCACTTGTTGTGTCGACTATTGAAGTTAGTTTTGCTGAAACTTGGCTGCAACTTATAAACTTAAATGTACAGCTTGAGACAGCTTGGTTTCTGGTTGTCTGGTCCGCAGCTCTGATGATAATCTTCCCAGAGAGTTCCCACCAATGCCCCCTTAGCGTGTTTTACACCCAGACACATGAGATAGTGATCGTGACCGCCACCCAATGCCAGGGAATGACTGCATCCAGAAGCGGAAGAATGGTATGACATCTTTGAAAAGACGTACCACCCGTGAGCTGCTCTTTTAGAAAAGCTCTTTTAATGTGCTGAGGCACACAAATGGCCACATGCACAAAACAGTGGGGCAGTGAAAACTGTTGTCGCAATCCACTCGACACTGGAACCACTGCCACTGCAACGTTGTAACAACAGCCACTCTTCAATCACCATTGTAGATTGGAGAGCTGAACTCATGCGAGCTCGGCTCTGAAGCACAAAAGCTAATGAGTGGTTCATCTGCTGCTTGTTTATACTCACGCAGCGGCTGGATGTTAATCGGTGCATGCCAATTTTATTGCCGTGTTTTCATACATGCAAAGTAGATTGGACATCTTGAAGCGAGATTCCTATTCGTCAGACACTGTCGAAATTGAAGGCTCCTCAAATCGAAGCATCGTTTCGACTATTCGAGGAAACCCCTAATATATATATAACTGAGATTATTTTTTTTTACATGTTATTTGACTGCAGTTATTCGTATTGTTGGTAAAGATGAAGAAGAAAAATAAACACCTTTTTTTCACCTTCTTTCATCTCTGTATGATGTATTTTTGTAAAATTACAGTCAATACATTAAAAAATACACTCTTGTCACACTTCAACTGTATTATTTATAACTTGGTTATTTTAAAAATGCAGTACCATGTGACATGAGCAGTGGGAATGCTCTAACCTGTTAATGTGCAAACTAAAATAAAAATGCGGCATTCACATCATCAAGGTAACTAAAATTTGCAGATGATTTGTAGAATTTGTAGAAATTTGTAGAATTTGAAGAGTTGTGTCTTACAAAATCCCAGCTATTTGCTTCACAAGATGTTAACAGATGCACTGGAGAGGTGTGGATAATTTGAGAATTATTATAATGATTTCTTTTTTTGTTTTATCAGCTGTTTAGACTCTCCTTCTGACGGCACCCCTTCATCCATTCACTTTTTTCCAAATCTGTTTGGTTTTCAGAGCTTGATTTAAGTTGTATTGAGATAAAATATGCTTTAAATAGAACAGTGCTGAATTTTGATGCCTTTCTTTTCCTGTGGATTAAACATAGGACCTTCCTTCATATAGCAGACTCATGTTGAGCCTGGATTGAATCTCGTCAGGAAACACCATGATGTACATCTTATGAGACAGTGGGCTAATACAGAGACAGAGAATGAAACAAAGGAGAGAAAAAGGAGGGATTGAGTGTCAAGTTAAGGCAATTAAAAAAAAATTCAGATTAGAAACAAAAGCCATCAGTGCAAGAGCACGAAAGCGGAGAATAGTGCTAGTGTTGCAATTATGAAATGACTGCAGACTGTGCAAAAGTAGTTTAGCTGTCAATCTCAGGTTCCTTCAAGACCTTCCCAATCACTGTCAAGGACAAATGTACAATGTCTTTTTTTTTTATTTTGTGTGTTTTGGCTCCCGCCAATTTTAAATCATTGCTTTCAGCACTCAATTCAGAACACTTGGGTGGCAGTCTATTTGGAGGAAATGACCACCTTTACAGTTCTCATCCTGCTGCCTGATTGAAAAAATAGCTTCAGACAGTATGGTTATCAGCAGAAAAACAATTTGGATGTACTCTATCTTCTGTGTGTTTGTGTGTGATTGTTTGTTTCTTTGTTTGCGAGTTTGTATTGTTGTATTGGCCCTTTGGTGCATTTTGTATGGGCAGTTATTCAACAGATCTATTAGAAAAAAAAATGAAATCTCTGAAATCTTCTCAGCTCTTCTAAAAGTCTCAGTAGGTTCCTAGTTTAACATTTACCATCATGGGCGTAAATTTCATTTAACTTTAGGGAGGACAATGTAATACATTTCTTGCGAGCAATTTGAAGGGGACACAAATAATACAGTCAAGTTGTACTTATAAAGATATGTCAAAACTGTGGAAAACTTTTTACTTATTTTAAAACTTTTATTATTATTTTAGCATGGAGACTGCACCATTATGGTTAATTTCAAAGTTTTTCGCTTGTTTAATGAAACAATGAAACATATTTTTTTCTTCAAAACTACTGCAATGTTTGTTATGTTGTTTACAGTTGAGTCACTCTCTCTCTGCCACGACTATCTCATAGATTGCACTGAACTGTTAACTTCGGTCCTAAAGAAAAAAAAAAAAAAGCCCATCTACACTGAAAGCTGATTGGCCTATTTTGCTTAGTAAATCAATCAGGATGCTCTCTGTTCATATAAAATAATATGTATATTTATTTATAACATATTGTAGCAAACCCGACCTCTGTGGCTTTCTCTGACCGTCATCAACGGGAACCATCGCCGGAATATTAGTTCCCACCCGGACCCGGTTCACCGGAACAATTTATCACTTCCTATTAATTAGGACTATTTAAGTGAACACTGCAGTGAAGGTAGTCGCGAAGTTTTGCTCTGCCCTGGCATCAATCATAAGCATTTATCTTTGTGCTTTTGTACTGCTTTGTAATCGATCTTGGACTGCCTTGTTGTATTGAACCTTTGCTGAATACCCCGACCCTCTGCCTGTTTTCGAATCTTACTGGTAACCCTGATCATCTGCCTGGACTCTGACCTTGCTTCTGCCTCTTTTCGATACACCCGTTTGCTGGTAACTGAATTCTGCCTATTTTACTTGGTTTGTTTATCAATAAAGCTGCGTATGGATCTGACGATGTCTGAGTCTTCAGCATCACACATATATTTTACTCTAAATGATGTGCTGTCCATTTTAATTTTTAAAAATTTGGATTCTGTTTCGTGATTTAACAAAAAGTAAACTTTTGAAATGCCATGTACTTAACCCCCTGAGGTCGGCAAACGCACTCATGCGTTTTGAGGTGTCTTCTCCAGATGGCGCCAATAAGAACTTAAATTACACACTGAGTTTTGATCGTACAGATAAGAGCAATACATCAATCGAATCTGTAAAGGGTCTACTTTAATTTGTATACACATATAATAACAACACAACTTTGTGCATTTCGAAAATGAAGAAAACATACAG
>JAUCMT010000962.1:0-33316 GCA_032357475.1 Enteromius thamalakanensis | reverse complement strand
TAATATTTTTTCTAGGAAAAAATATAGGCCCGCTCACTTTTTCAATGGCCCGCCCAAAATACAATTTCTGCCTACGCTACTGGGTGCAATCAAACAATTAGCACGAGTTTGGTGACACGTTGCATTAAAACAAAAATACTGTCAATGGTGTAGTGTTGTATCAAACAATGGGAGAATTTGTGTGACAAAACTGTTGCTAAATCCATCTTGGGGAAACGTTTCAGAATGTGAAAATTCCAGCTGAAATGACTTGTTTCCTTTTATTTCTCTCCAGACATTTGCGAAGAAACAAGTCCAACGTGAAACATCTCCCAAGCATATTCTGTTGTACTTTCTTAGGGGTTATCATATTACAATTAGTTTACCAGTGAACCCCCGTGATTCCTTCTCTTGGTGACATGATATTTAAATCAGCAGAATCTGCAACAACAACATTCAATAAATTAATGGAAAACCAAAGGTTTACATTTGCAAGGCAAATAAAAGTCACATGCACGAGACCAGGAATGCAAAATAACACCGAACTGGCCCTAAACACTCTCACGCTGGCACTGGGCCATCCTTATTGGGCTCTTTTATGAGAGCACTGAATCTATGAGGATACAATGTTGAATTCTCTCGACTTTGAGATATTGCCTCTGTCTTGATCGCAGGCACAGCCACACATCTCTTCTCTCACTGGAAAGAGAGCACAGCAGCTGGTGACAACAGTGCTGTCTGTGTTATGGCACCGCAAAGCTTGGGGACGAGATTGCTGAGCGCTGGCACAAGCAGGGATCTAAACGCAGCTCATCACAAATGAGGACATTCCCCGACCTCCCAGCGCCGCTCCATGCCAAAGCCAAACTCTCAAACACTGAAGCCATTGTTGACATGCATCAGGCTACACGACCCCCTCTCCCCAACTCCCCGTCCCCTTGTCTATGACTACGGCCAATAGAAGTGAGGCAAACTTTCTTCTTAGCCAATGTGGACTGGGGTTTCTTCACTTTTGACAACTGGAGCACAGCAGGCTCTTCTTCAAAACAAAGCAGGCTGACTCCTTAAGAATCATGGGTCTAAAATGAGGAACTGCTGATGTCGCACAATAGACGAACTGCGAAACTGAAATCTAGTTCCTCGTGACACCATTTTTTCCCCTGGTGTTTACAATCAGCACAATATGGAAATTTGTGCATGCATAGGTTTTAAGTTTTTTGACCATGTAAAATGTAAACAAGGCTTGATCTTTTAGTGATCTTTTATTTCTCCAAACATTTAGTCCAAACATCCCACTGCAAATTCACATTCAGATCTGCTTTCAGCACATAAACAACCAATAGATAGAAACAACTTTATTTTTTCTTTTTGATAATCTGTTTTACTTAGATGTCAATCAAAACATTTAAGCAAAGATCTGTTGCATATACATTGCAACTTTCTGCAAATCATCTGATGTTGAGTTTGGTGAAGATATGTGTCTTTAATAACACAGAAAGCCCTAAAACACTCTTAGCTTTCTTTTCTGAAGGGTAAAAATATAAAAGGTATAAAAAAGACTTTCATGCAGTGCATAAGAGAGGTATTTAAAGTCTTACGATGCTGGTGTTTAAGCCGTAAACACGCTATTCTCTATTTCCTCCCTCTCGGGTGCTCTGAACTTGTGTCATGTAACCCTCTGAGAATACGAAAAGGCATGAGAGGGGAATGTTGAGATTCAACAACTTCCTGTTCCTTTCCTCTTTGGGGCAAAGTATGGAAATCATACTGTACACAAGACCAAAATGACCGTAAACATTACTGCACTCAGAACACTTAGTGTCACATATTAACTTCTGCAAAATAAATGTCCAGAGTTTAATGCAAGCAAACCTTTTGAGGGGCATAGTGTTAAACACCACAGCAAAAATTATTTCAACTTGTGCCTTGGTCTATAAAAGCAAACAAGACATTGCGTTTACATTAATGTACTTTTAATGGAAGTCTAAGGGGCAGGACACTGCTTCAGGATAAACAGGATAAAATGATTAAATGTAAAATTTAAATAGGCTATGTGCTAACATCTTATCCAATCTTTCAACTCCTGTCATGACAGAAAAAAATCCACTTACTTCAATAAATTACTGCGGTATACCTGAAGCACAAAGTACTTAGAACAGTAGTCCCACCAATAAAGACTAATGTTAAACTTTCTGCTAAGGATGCCCAAATGGGATGATCCCCTTGTGAAGGACCCTATTGAAGGCAGCTCTATATTTTTAGGTATAAAAATAATTTTTTACTGTGAAAGGAAAATATATCATTTGATATCATTAAAACGTCAGAATAAATTAATAGTTTATTAAAAAAAACATTTTAATAATTGGCCTTTATATCATCGTTATATCAACTTTTTATTACGCTGACAGGATTTATTAGATTAATTTTTTACCATAAATATTTTTACTTTAGCAAAATATTAAGACAAAGAATTAATGATAAGAAAAACTAAATATACAGTATAACATTACTGCAATTAATGACATTTTGGAGCAGTCTTTATGAAATATTATTCAGTTCAATAAGTGTAAAAAATGACTTAAATTAAATGTACTTGATTGATATCTTAAGTGCATTTTTATACACACATTTTCTATGAAAAGTTTTTTTTTTAAGTGCTCTATTTAAGATATGAGCTGCACACTTCTTTTAAGCCCTCTGGAATCGCTTGGACTTTTTGCAAATGCATTAATGTACACACAATTTTTGTTTGTTATTACACGTTTAAGTTGGCATTTTCTGTGGCAATCAATAACATAAAACTGTCAATGGCTGCATTTGTTGGAATAAAAAACAGTGCTTCACCAATGTAGTGTGCAAAGATTTAATAAAGACTTTTTAGTCTCTAGTCTCACAGCAGTAAAATCTTTCCGACCTTGACTTGAAGTCCATGGGGCCCCTGATAGACATCGAGTTACTTGTTGCAAGGACAACTTCCTAGAACATTTGCAAAAGTGTCTAGATATGAGTGCATCACATGACTATTAGGGAAATATAAGCGTACTCCACTGAAAAACTACACAGAGACTAAACTAAACTTAACTAATTATGAGTGGAGGTAGTAAGTATCAAAATATGTAACATATAATTTCAAGTTTGTGAAGTAAGTAGAAACAAAAAAATTTTTTTAAAAATCACCAATTAAAATCTACAACTAATTCAGTCCACTAGAAAACTACATTACAAGCACAAACCTTAGTTTGAAACAAAATTATTGTTACTGTCACAACAAAAGTTTCAAATAAGTGAACAACAGTGATGTTTGTGAGAAAAGGAACTTGACTATTCGAGCTTTAACTGGGTGGAGCTCAACCATAAGTTGAATGCAAATGATGCTAGTCAGCTAAAACAGAAATCTGACTAGGTGTGCTGATAATGATATGAATTTAAAATATTTTCTTTTTGTAACTTGTAATGGTGTGCAGATTAGATTTAGGAGCCATATCAACATTAGCATCATGCACATTCCAACCGAGAGCAGGAAGTTTGTTCTTTCTAGATGAAAGCAGATCACTTTCCTTACACCAATTATGCAATAATTTAGAACAACACTTACTTTGTTACTCATCATTGTTTCATTCATACACTAAACACCAAAAAAGACCTAGGCTTTAATTTCCAAAGTATAATCAGATTCACGACTTTAACACAAGTAGCTGTTTCTGACTTTCAGGAAAACAATCTTCCAACAACATATATGATGTCGTTTAAGCTAAATGCGTGACAGCAGAAACATACATATAAAACAGACTTGTATGTGCTGTCATGAATTTTTAATATGCGGTACATATGCTGCACATACATCATGCAGTTTCAGTTGCAACCATATATGGAGCATCACGTATTTTGTGCACTGTTTGTTTTACTGAAAATGCCATTTAACATAATAATGTGCCAATCCCTCAGTTTCATCAAGAAGCACAATAATTATTTTCGCAAACATTTAAAAAACATGCGTTTAAAAAACAGTATGCAATTACCTGGTCGACTAGTTTAAGAACAGCCATATCATGTAAAACTGCACATCCAAACTCCTGAAAAGACTTAGAGGTGAAGATGAATAAAATCCAGAAATGGCTGTGCGCTTTTCTACACGGAAGAATGATGCTGCACAATGATGTGGCATCAAAAAGCTTGCTTCCTGCTTTGCTCCGGATCGCACCCTCCAGGGGCCCGGGGTGATGTGACGGCCGTGGCCGGTTCTGCAGGCGCTATCTTCGGTCAGGGGGAGCTGCTGTAGCCGCTGCCTCGCCACCAGCGCTCCGGCGCTCCGGGAAAGAGGAAAAGGGGAGGGAGGAAAGGATGCGAGGGCTGCTGTAAACAATCCGCATTTACAGCAGCGGCATCCACAGCGATAGCGTTTTCAGATATTATATCCCTCTCGCTTATGTTCTGCGTAATGTATTCATTCGTTATAAGAAAATACAGGAAGTCAGCGTTTTTTTGTATGCTTCCCCCCTCGCTAATTTCGTGATCCTACTATGGCGAAGGCGTGGCTTATGAATATTAATACGGCACTCAACTTTTTAACAGATTGGCTGAAAGGCAGAAGCTGTCAGAGTGGGCGCTGTTGTGATGACCAATGAACGATTCCTACTGCGGATTTATGAATTTACGACTGCACCAAAAAAGAAAAAAAACTACGAGATTAAAGTCGTAATATTATGAGAATAAATTCGAAATACTACGAGATTAAAGTCGAAATATTACGAGAATACAGTCGAAATGTTTCAAGAATTTTAATCGTTGAAATTAAAGTTATAATATTTAGTATAGCACTTGCAAACAACCTGGATTGAGAGTAGACCACCGGAATTTAGGCATATTTGCATATTGTTGCGACCACTTCATCTTACTAGAGATCTAAGAACTCGCGGAAACCGCTTAATATGAAGAATCTGACATATTTACTGAACAGTATGGGAACAACTTTTTATCCTCACACACTCAGTCGATATTGATAGCCTGTTAGCCTATTAATAAAACGTTCTAAAGGTTGACGCGGACTTAACATATTTATATTGTTTTGTTTTTTTGAGCTAATACGTTAACATTTAACGACTATTCACAAGCTGTTTTATTCATGGTAGCATATAATACAGTAAATGATTGGGTATAATATTTAACGTTTTATATTCATTATGTTTAGCATGCCAGACACCCAGCAATCGCAAAAATGGTCTGCTTTGTTGCTTTTGATATAAAACAGCTCTCCTTTCAAATGAATGTGTTTTTTATCTTTGTTTCAAGTGTATATAGCAAGATATAAAAGTGAAGGAACATCAGAAGGCATGGCTATAGAAAACAGGCTATAGACTAATTTATAATGAAGTCTCATTGTAATCTGCCGCTTAAACTAAAGCGATTTCAGATAACGTTACGTTATATGTCAGGCTATAAAATATATGTCATGTTATAATATACATATTGTTTGTATTTCGCTATAAAACTGGCCGATTTTGAAAGCTGAGACTTTGGAATATCTCCGGGTGCTCCCAATCTTAGCTTTATTTCGACATTATTCTTGTAATATTTCGACTTTAATGTGTAACTGAATGCCTCAATGAGATTAGGAAGGAACGTCATCGCAAACCTACTAATATTCATGAACTCCTGCAACACCATAGTAGGATTCGTAATTTCGGTCCCCCCTCTGTATCTGATGCACAGGATTGTCAGTTCTTCCGAAGAGCCTTCATCATCGCCTCAGTGATGCCTTCACTAGACTGACGCACGAATGAATCATTCTAATGAATCTGTTCCGTTTAATGATTCGGTCATAGTGAGCGACTCCGATACGTCATGGTTTTCTGAACCGAACTGTCGGAGCTAAAATTCGGTACGCGAATCCTCTCTGTTTACCCATGGAATAGATATGACATCTTGCGGACTATAGATTTCTTTTACAATTTAAAAAATACATAAATTATAGTGATGTCAAAAATTATTCTTTGTAGCTTGTTCAAAGAGAAAGAGATAATGTTGCCTATAATATACTGCCCAGTAATGTCCCAGCAAAATACTTGATAAAATGAAATTTAGCAAGATTCGATTCGTTTGAAATTCGATTTACTGTCAATTATTAAAACCAGATAAAACAAGTGCTAAGGTCAGGAAGCAGTTTATTACTGTCAAAGTTATATAAAAAAGTTATAAGGTTATATAGTAATCATTCATGCTGAAACATAGGGTTAGATGGAAGACTGCAATTTGCCACCATAATCGGATTTTTAAAACTTACTAGTTTTTTGTTTATTTGCTGCTGTTCTATATTTGTCTCATTGTCTGTGCAGTTAATAAACAGCTCTACATTCTTAAAGAAATGGAAAACAGGAAATTACCCACAATGTCTCTGGAAGCAAATATCAGTGTGTTTGTCCTTTGCTGAATGACATCACCTAACAGACCTCCTGTGTGTCTGATTGATACAAAAGCTATATTTAAAGAGGCATGAGAATTTGAGCTGATGGGTCAGGAGGAGACCACGGGAAGTGGCTGTTGCATATGTACCGTTTGCATGAGGACATACTATTAAGTACGTACACATTTTAATATTAAATAAAAATGGATGTTTAAAGTAATTTCATACACGTTTCAGGCCTCAGCTCTTGATTCAAGTATGGTTTTTAAACTAACCAGCCAAGGACCACTGTCAAAGCAAATGTTCAAGGGAATATTGTCAGTCAAGATCAGCACAAGCCTATAGTGCAGTCCACAATAAGAGTCCACCAACTTCATGGAAAAGAGCAGATATTATCTCAAAGGGTGGATGTTAAAATGATAAATTACGTCTGAAAATATGGTCTGGCATTGTTTCAGACTGAGAAACTCCAGGACCCTCATGTTTGTGCAAAATCACAAATGACAATCTTCCCTTTACATCTTCTGTGTTGCGTCTAAGCAGTGTGTGGGAAATGAGCAAACAAAATCTCATATAATGGATGCATTTAACCTAAGCTCCTTCCTCCGGTTTAATATGTATTGTAACACAGGTAAACGCTAGAAATATTACCAAATTAAAAGGTCTTCGTTCACACTGCAGCTCAATCGGATTAGATTGATCAATTTAGCAGCAACATAGGACAAATAAAATCAGGGCTACTTTTGGTTGTGCTAAACAAATAAAACAAATGACAGACCACCAATGAATTTTAATACACAAATGTTTATTCAGCCAAACTAAGCAACATTATAGTAAGAACAGATGTGTGACTGAGCAAGAAAGTGGGATCGACAGATCAGGACACAAGTCTCTAGTTAAAAGATTTACTGAAGATAAATCACATTCCTTAGAAACTCCGCTACTATCTTTACTGTCACTGTGTATGGTGCCACGCCGTAAAAACAGAAAAGTCTAATCCAAAGACCTAAAAGCATCACGTTTAACAGATTCTTTTTTTCGACATTTTTCTGTCCTTTAATAAGAAATAAATTTTAGACCACAGAATGTGTGGTACTGGTTGTAACCTACCAGAGAACATAAAAAAATGGACCAAGTCCTATAAACCATGAATTAGACACAGATATAGGAGAAAAAGAGAGAGTGCACATGTACGGGTAGTTATATTCACAGGAAGTACTCCAGCTCATAGCGAACATACGAGTTCTTCTCATCATTGAAGACAAGAGGATAATGTGCGATCAGTGCATCCTGGGAGCCAATGTAGATGGAGTTGTAGATCTTCCAGTACACATCACGCACTTTGCGAGCAGGATGGAACAAACCCTTTTAAGGGAGAGAGGGGAAGAAATAAGATCATTAGGCCATGTTTACAAGTCAAATACAAAAAAAAAAAAAACATAAGAGTGACGATTCCATGCTGGAAAAGTAAAATGTACCTGCAAGCAATACTGCAGCATGCGGCAGGGTCCAATTGCCACTCGCAGACCCTCTAGGGCCCCCATGACAGCTTGGATGACATGAGGAGACGTTTCAAATACATTTGGCCAAACGTAATTAAGCAAATGATTGAGAGAATCTTCACAGCCAAAGCCATACACTCCCAGAGACATATGCTGGACCACAGCACTGGCAGTCTGCCTGTGTACAAGATCCCTGCAATAGAGAGCACATACAGGAAGTTACAGAACACTACTGAAAATCTGCATGTTTTAAGTGGCTACTCTTTTACGAAAAACAGCAATTCTTTTTTCCAGCTTACCTGTCCATCAGAGCATCCTCCAGCAAAGGTGTGACAGCGTAGATATAATCTTTACCCATTTCACCGATGTACTCGAACAGGAAGGACAGAGACTTTAGGACACCGTTCTGAACATTAAGCTCAGGAACACGGTACTCGTTCATCAATGCAGGAAGCACGGTGAATGGCGAACACGTCTCGGCCACAATAGCAATGGCTACCGTTGTGCACACACGGTTCTGGCGCTCCTGCACCTTCAGATTGTTGAGCAGCGTGGCCAGCACATCATGAGGACTAGAGATTTAAAACAGAAATTAAAAATAAATCTACATTTTCAAACCTCACGCTGCATTCTGCATTAGTGAGATAAATGTTTTTTACCCAATGGCCTTGGCGATGTAGCCAAAAGTATTGACAGTAGCTCTGCGGATGGCCTTCTTGTGGGCTTTTAACAACTCCAGCAATTCAAAACAGATGCGCATCCATTCCCTGGCAGACACATACTCCGCACCCCTGCAAAGGACATAATGATGTGCTTAGAAGGCATTATAAAAATATTTCAAAAGCTGATCTCAAATTCTGCAAGAAACTGTAGAACTGACCTGTCAGCGATTCTGCCCACTAGATCAATGCAGTTCTCCTGCACCTTCTCATGTCTGTTCTTTAAGATTGGTGTCAAACGTGGAAGCAAGTCTTTGATAGGTGGTGTCATCTTGTGCATACCTGCCAACAGGACATTTACATAATTATACTCAAAAGCAAAGCATCAGAAATAATTACTTTTTTTAAATATTTAAATGTCTATATTTCTATACAAAATTTATATAATATATAAAATATAACCTAGTTTTCTAAAATATACATACATATTTATATATACATACAGCACAAATTATATGAACAAACTTATTTTGACTCTAAATATATTTCTAATAATAAATATAATATTTATTATGTGTTATATATGGCTCTCACAGAACTGTAACTTCTTTAAGAGGCTCCTCTGTCCTCCACTCGTTAATTGTATTAATGGCATCTGTTTGAACTAGTTATAGTATAAATTACAAGTGTCCACAACCTCAAACAGTCACACTCCTGCAACTCTGCACAAGGCAACTCTGCACAAGACCAAGGAGCTGTCAAAAGATCTCACCCCGTGGGGTCAAAATGATCAAGAACTGAGAGCAAAAATCCCAGAACCACACGAGGGGACCTAGTGAATGACCTGCAGAGAGCTGGGACCAAAGTAACAAAAGCTATTATCAGCAACACACTGAGATGTCTGCTTTAACCAGTACATGTCCAAGCCCGTCTGAAGTTTGCTAGAGAACATTTGGATGATCCAGAAGAGGATTGGGAGAATGTCATATGGTCAGATGAAACTAAAATAGAAAATACCGTTTGGTAAAAACTCAACTTCTTGTGTTTGGAGGACAAAGAATGCTGAGTTGCATCCAAAAAACACCACACCTACTGTGAAGCATGGTGGAAACATCATGCTTTGGGGCAGTTTTTCTGCAAAGGGATTAATGGGGCCATGTATCGAGATTGAGTGAAAACCAAATACTTATTTTCCACCATAATTTGCAAAAAATTCTTTAAAAATCCTACAATGCTTTCATTTTATCTTTCATAGTTGAGGTATACCCATGATGAAAATTACCTCTCTCATATTTTTAAGTGGGAGAACTTTCACAATGGGTGGCTGACTAAATACTTTTTTGCCCAACTGTATGCATGTATGTGTATAAGTAAACATACACATTTTGGAAATATTTCTCTATAATTTATATTATAAATAAATGTAAAATATAAACAACCCATTTTTCTAAAATATACACACACGTGTGTATTTATATAAAAACACACCAGTTAAATCACTTTTTCAGTCAATCATTTGGCCCTCCAAACTATTTTTTTGGTGTCCTGGCTGTTCTGAAGCCAGATGTATGGAATTATAAATTGTGGTTTAATAAAGTTTAATACTTAAGAGTTTGGGCTTAGATGTAAAAAAACAACAAACCAAAAAAAAAAAAAAACAACCAAAAAAAACACTGACCAACACTCACCAATTACATTTACAATAGCTTTAAGGGCTCCAAGGATGCTACCAAGCACTTCTGGGTATTCTTCTCCCAGATACTCATATAACACCACTCCCAAATGGCCCATCAGCTTTTCCTACATGGAAATATAAGAGCGAGATATACATTTACGTTAGTAAGCAGTATCAGTATTTTTGGTTTAACCCGTCTATAAATGTACATAAATGCAACCCTTTACCTCTTGGCATGTCTTCATGACCACTGCTGTGCGAGAAATCAGGTCAGCAGCCTGTTGACGGACTTTGGCGGATTTGTTGTTGAGACGCCACAGCACTGTACCACAGATCTGAGGCAAGTATGGCTTAACTCTCTTACCCAGAGCATTTACCACCGTACCAAAGCCATTAAGCATCACAGAGTCCTGGAGAAACAGGCAAAATTATGATGTAAAATTACCATATAACATTTGGATATTTACTATGCAGCAAATTTTGCAACTCACTTCAGTGGTCTGCTCCTGGAAGGCATACAGGATTCCATCAATAAGCTGCTCCTCCAGTTTGTGATCGATGTCAGCGGCACCAAGGTTGCCCATAATTTTCTCAATCGTCTCCATGACCATTTTTCTGTACTGCTCAGCTTCATCCTTCAAATCATCCACGATACGGGAAATAATCTCAGCTGCCCCGACCTTATTGGCCAGCTCCACTGTAGTGTCCACTAACTGTTAAGCAAGTAAAAAAGACAAATGAGATTAAAGTCATAGTACTCATGGTTAACTTTACTTCGAATTATGAGATGATCTCACATACCTGTCTGTAGTTGCGCCTATCCAACGCCATTCGGTGCTGCCAGAAATGTTTGAAGAAGGGGGGCAAAATCTCTGTTTTAATATAATTGGCTTCCACACCATCTGTGCCACAGCACTGCTTCACCACCTGAAACGTACGAGGAAGAAAAAAAAAAAGAAGTTTAGTCTATAATGTTTTAGAAAAATTTATTGTACTTCTGAATAGTTTTTTATGCACCTTAAGGACAATCTTCTTCATTTCCTCGTCAGGTGACTGGAACTCTCGAATAAGGATAAGCATCACTTCTCTGGTGTAATAGTTGGCATATTCAGCATCCATAAGAGGAATCAAGTATCCAATGGCTTTCAAGAAGGCAGCAAGACCCTAATACAACACAAAAATATTGTTAGATATGAGTTGCAGCCTATAAGGCAAGCAAGCAAACAATACAAATAAAACGACTTCAGTATTCCATTGACCAGACACACGCTTACCTTGCCTCTGTGTTGCCTGATACCTTTCCAAAGAGGTTTCAGCACCGAATCAAAGGACTCGATACCGTACGGTGTTGCAGCTTCAGCCAGGGCAGCAATAGCCAGAGCACTAATGGTTCGCACTTTCTGCTGCTCATCCACGAGACCTGAAAGAAAAATACAACAGTATGAGACGGTGCTATATAACAGAATGCAAAAGACTACAGCCACATATAGAAAAGATGGAGACCATGATGTCATACTAACCATGCTCGATAATCTCCACCAAGCTGCGAAGATGGGGCAGGATAGCACATCCCATGAGAATAGCGATCTGCTGTACGATCTTAATACCCGTGTGACGAGCCTGCCAGGATTTCTTGCTCTTGCAAACAGCCTTGAGGAAAGGCAGGAGAGATGGAATGCCCAGGGCAGACGCTACAACGGCGAAAGCACGAGCTGTCGTGTTTCTCACATACTCGTCCATGTTGTCAATATCAGGCCTCATGGTGGAGATCATAGTAGCCAGACCAGCAGCCTGTTAATGAAGAAATTCAGATTTGATTAAGGTCTACAAAATTAATTAAACTGCTGGGTTGTTCAACCAAAGTTGAAAAATGTACTATTCACAATCAACCCTCTTACCTTTGCCAAGTTGGAAATGATTTCTCTACCCTCCACTCTAGCATAGTAATCTTCATCAATCAGCAAGGGCTCAATCACCACAAGAATCTGTAAGAACAAACAGGAATGTCAGAAAAGAACATGAAAGGTGAATTCATTTTTCCACCCAATTTTTAAGATTATGCTTACATTCCATGGATGCTTACCTTGTGGACATATGGTCGAACTAAGTCATCAAGTTTGTAGAGGATACGATCAATGACTTTCACCAAGAGATGACGCTCCTGGTCCTCCAATGTAGGAGACATCAACAATGGCAGGATCTGGTTAAAGAGGGGTCCTGCACCAAACTCTCTGGCTTTGTCTGTGATTTGACGGAGAGCAGCCTAAAAGGAGAGAGCTAGTTAAAGACCATGCTTTTGCAAGATTGTGTTACAGTCCATCAAATGTGAGAGAGGATACTAACCTTTCTCATGGGAGGTGTCCCGTTCTTGATCTTCAAGAGGAGCTTCATGATCTTGCGCTCCTTCTGTTCTTCTGGACTGAGGGTGGACTCATCAACTTCAACCTGCAAACAAATACAGAATAATTGATCAATACTTGAACAATAATGAAAATTGCTTGTTATATTAATAAAAACTAGCTACACTTAAAATACAAGTTGCAAAAAATGCAAGATGCCTTTTTTTTTTTAAATAATCCAGAAAGTCTGAGGTTTTCCAGAACCCTGGGATTCCTGGTGTACATGGGACTTACCAGCAGTTTATCAAAGTACTGGATGTCATCTGGCTTGAGGAAGGGCAGGTTTCCAGAGGGCTGATCGTTGACTTGTTTCATAGATCTGTCCTCTGTTTGCATGTGGAAGCCAGTCATGCCTCCAATGGGGGTGGGTGTGGCAGCTAACTTACGTGCTGGGGTGCGGATGGGTACATAGCCTGCTGGTGGTGGCAGTACCTAGCAAAAGTATCAGATGAAAAACAGTTAGCAACAGCAAAATATCAATAAATTTATTTTCTGCCAAAGTAAAGGTATTTTGCAGATAATAATATAAAGTTATGTACTTTGTATCCTTCTGGAAACATGGCATCAAGCTCCTCATCAGTCAATGGGCGATTCCTCTCGTCAATCTCTCGCTCCCAGCGCCAAGCCTGCAGTTGTTCTGGAGTCATGCTCATTAGGTGACCTGCAAACATTGAAAACTTAGCATCAACTTCTACAAAATCACCCAAAACATCTCTTTTAACTACAATAGAAACAACAAACACTATCCGTCCAGTACCTGGAGTGGGTGTGGCCATGTTCATAGCAGGTGTGCCAAGAGGGGTTTTTCCCGGGGTGAGCAGAGGAGTTGAAGACCCCATTTGACTGGCTGGTGTTTCATCCCACCTCGACTTCCTCTTGCTGGCACCTGGGGTGGGCGTCTCACCCACTGATTCATCTCCTCTGTCGGTACGTGGAGTCTCAGCCCAGCCACTGCCATGACCAGGTGTCTCTGAAACGCACAAAATAAAATGATTTAAAATCATTGTGCATTAAAGATGTGTTATCAAATACATTACAAACTGGACAAAATAAAAGACCTCTTTCTGTTTTTGGGGTCTCATCCCATCGGTTCTTGCGCACACTGGAAGTGGCTCCTCCATGGCCTGGAGTGGCATGACCAGGGGTGTCTCGGCCTGGCGTGGCAGCTCCAGCTGGTGTGTGGCTTGGTGTGGGTTCCCACATACGGGAGCTTGGAGTAGCTCCCGGGGTCTCGCTACCTTTCGGACGGCCAGGTGTCTCATCCCAGCGACTGTTGGAAGGTGTGTGTCCTGGTGTCTAGGTAAGAAGAACAGTATTAGCAAGGCTTTTTTTTTAATTAAATCAAATAAATAATCATACACTGCAGCCTTAAAGCTATTAGAGAGCATCGACTCACATCAGGACCTGCATCTGCCTGGTCCCAGCTGGAAACTTTTCTTGGTGTGGTATTGCTGGGGGTTTGGTCAGCTGTCTGGTCCCAGCGTCGTTTGCGTTTGGCCCCAGCAGCTTGAGATGCAGCAGAGCCGTTCACTGCTTTCAGCTCTCCAGATTTTGCCTTCTCTACCATCTGCAGCCTGATCTCTCTCTGGTGAAAACACATTAAATATTATGGTTAGATTGGAGCATCTCTTAATTTATCTTTTTGACTTAAACACACCAACATCTTACGTTTCACTAAAAGTCAATGTTATTTACCTCTTCTTTGGACAGATGCTGCTCCTTCATAACATCCATGTATGTCCTGACCTGCATCTTGGGGTCCGGCGTTTTGCCCCCTATGCGAAAGAGCACCAACAAAATGCGAGACGATCAGCCAAGAAAGTCTCAAAACCAAGATTTTCACACACAAAGCACTACAGTCAACTGTCCCTGAATAGATGGCCTTAAAATGTTTAAATTACTATCCTCTCATAACACAAAACAACCCTAGACAATAAAAGCTAAGCACTCTTAGTATACAGTCATACATTAAGAACAGGCAGGTACAAAGAGGTTTCTGTTGCTTTTAAGAGGAGATAAGGAGAGGATATAGCCATCACTGATGCAGGGTCCTGGGCTGCGCTCTCCAGAATACGTACACTTTCAGTGCCAAGGGTCCCTCTGCAGTCAGACTTCAACCGGCAGAAAAGAAGCCTAGAAAATTTCTCTTTACCATTAGTAACACTTTGGAAAAGGGTTTGAACTCACACACACAATAGCATACCACCTGTTCTGCTTTTGTAACTCTTAAAAAAAAGAAAGTAAAGTTTAAAAAAAGGGGGGAAAAACGACTTTGTGAAATTTTAAAATAATTTATTGCACTAAACGTGTTGCAGCCAGAGACACTGAACACTTTGGGGAATTCTAATAAAATCTTTAAAAACTACATTTAAATCAGAAACAATTACTTGCAATGCACATTTGTGCATTATTGTACATTTAGTTTCATTCAAAAAAATAATTATCTACGATGGATTGGTATGAAAAGTTAAAATGAGCAGGGAGGACATGAAGTTGAGAAGAGAAAATTGTCCTTGATGAGCTTAAAAACAATGAATAACTTCATTACAGTTAAAGAAAAACAAAAAAAAGGCGTTTAGTGAAACCATGGTAGATTCCCCTGAAAGACCCTCTGGGCTCACACCAGAGCAAAACTACCAACTACGGTCTTGATTTATCTGATAAAAACACTGCTTTTTGTTGACCATAACCTACACAGGACGAGTTGCTGCACCCTTAAGAGAGTGCAGACAGGACTGGCATAGCAGTACTGCTGTAGGAGAGAAATTAAGGACAGTTAGTATGGGCCTGTGGAATCTTGGTACACAGATTCTTCAAAGAGATATATTTCTATTTTAAGATAATAAAATAGAAATATATTTACACAACAGTTTTGTAAAGCTTCCTCTGTCTGGGACTACATGCAAGATGTTTTTTTCTGATTCCCTTCCATAACCTGACCCAATCTGGTGCAGTCTGAGTGTGTACAGCCTGTTTCAACATGTTCTGAAGTTCCTAAACTCCTTGATAATTTGTACCAGTATGAGCACCCACAGGCCATAGGTTTAAAGAAACTAAAATGGCTGGAAAATGTATTGGATGTTCAATTTGGCTTCACTAGGATCTGTAACAGACTACAACCAATATGCACAGTAAAATGTAAAGCATGTCCAAAGGTGGATCAGGATTGTTTAGAGTTCCACTCTTTTTGGAAATATTACTGACTTTGACACATTATGGGTGTCTAGCCAACATGCCATTGGACAAATATAGAGAGTATAATATTGAACAAGACGAAAGTGAAAAGAAAAACTGATAGTAATTGCAAAGTGCATTGCAGTCTCTGGCATTATTAAACTAAAAAAAACAAAAGAAGTGTTTGAGGTGTCTGACTACTGTATTGTCTGTTTCACACACACAAAAAAAGTACATTAACCCTTCGAACAACACCTACCTGTGACCTTTGTCCTGATGTGCCAAATGACACCACCCAACCAACTGTCTCCCAACACCTTTGCTGTCAACTCATTTAAAATCAAAATCACATTTAAAAAACCCATTAATTCTAAGGACATCCCAATAAAAGATTTATATCTTACTGAGACAGTCTTACAGGTCAGTCGAATGCAGGGAGCAAGTTGTTGGGTGGTGTTCGAAGGGTTAACCAAAACTGGTCTGGACCGGAACTTCATGAGAAAAGTAAATACTGATCGGCATGGACAAATAAAACACAGGAGAATAGTAGTGCAAAATTTACCATCAGCAAATGGGTCGTGACGCTCTGGGGAGATGATCATCTTTTGTCTGCGTTTCTTGTACTCGTCCTCACGGTCTGAAATCTTCTGTGGTCTGTGTTCAGCAAAGGGATCATACTGCAGGATGGGAAAAAAATTATAATATTTTATGATGACAGTTACCTTTTATATTCTTCAACAAATTTGTTTACAGAAAACAAATTTAAGCTTTATTTACGCTTGGAATTTTAAGATAAGATTTCTGCTAATTACCTGCTCATCTGACTGAGGAATGGAATTGAGTATTGCAACTGGTGCATGGTATCCTGGTTTCTTCTGTCCAAGCAGACTTGTGGACGAATCTTCATCATCATCCTGAAATAAAATTAGTTAAGAGTCAGGTCATGCAGTACCTACCCATGCTGACATGGGTTCTACTAAAACTACTTGGAGTATTATGCTATCACTTACCTCTTCCTGCTCGTTGGCAGCAATTGATGTCACATATCCAGCAAAGCGGCTGTCACTGCCTCCGTAGATCTCCTGGTCATAATATCCAGTGGAATCAAGCCCAACTCCCTGATCTGCTCCCTCCACCAGGGCAGCTTTCATCCCCTGGATTTCCAGGATCTGAGCCTCAATGTCTAAGTAAAGTTAAAAAAAAAACACACAAAGACATCAGAAATCAGAACCCCAAAATACCTATAAACAGGTAACAATAATTATTGTATGCTACAAATGACATTTACACACCCACATACTGCAGTTACACAACTGTAGAAAAGAATTTTAAAGGCATAGCATGATAGCATCCCCTAATAAAAAAAAGTGCGTAAACATAATATAAACGCTTCGTTACAGAGGGAGAAACGGAACAATTATCCCCAAGTTTACATAAACACGGTAAACAGGCAATGAATACAATTCATAACTCTACAGAAAAACAGAAACTTACAATTAATTTGATTTTTATAAAGATTAACAACATGATAAAGTTAAAGATCGGGTCTCTGTTTGCGTGCATGTTTGCAACGCCATTTTGGTTTCCATACATAATCGTCCAACAAGCGTATTTTGAACATTCAAACAATCAAACCCTATCCAGTAACAGATAAACGGTCTATACACCGATGCACATTTCTGTAATGAATGTTAGATCTAAATCTGCTATAAGCCACAAAACGAATCTCTGGATAGAATATTTGTTAATATTTCTCATGTGCGCCACGGCCAGGTTTGATTCAGCGAACAGACGCCATATTCTATTCACCGCCTCGAACTGGGTTAATTCTGCTTTATCTCGCTAATTCCACATTTTAGGACAAGAAAAGAACAGACACCCCCGATGCAAAGTTGCATTAGACATAAACAACAAAAACGACATATTATTCAATAATCTTTGGGCGATTAATTTACCGTCATGTGTTTTGGCGATCTGCGCCATTTTCCTGCTGTTGTGTGAGCCTCAGTACCGGAAGGCCTTTGACTGCACTTCCGACTCCGCTGCGCTCACGAGAACGCGCAGGCGCGTTCCCTGCGGCACAAATAATGCGCGTGCGCGGAGCACAAAGACTAGGCTTCAAGCACAGCTGGCAAATGTCAACACTTTGTAGTATACCCCCCGCTCTGCTTGAGAAGTGAAGTTATAGCAGAGTGGAAGTCTTTGTACGTTGATTTTTATTTGATACACATTTGATATTTTAATTTGATACATCAAGATACAGGTTAACTTTTACTTCTTTTTTTTTAAATAATTAAATATTTATGTCGCAAAGGCCACGCGTTTTTTCACGGAATGTCATCTGCTTTTTTGCCTTCTAAAAGAGAAGAAAGATTAGATAAAATCAAATACTCTTTATTGTTTTAAACAGGAATTAAATGAAGCAGGGATCCAACTATATATTTTTTTAAGCATTATGGCAACATAGCGCTCAACATCATGTTTGTTTTCTTTATTTTAGAAAACTACAACAATTTGTTGATATGTCAGTGAACACAAATACCTTCATGTCCTGCATTATATACCATCGCACGTTTATTATTATAGCGCAGGTTTAACGTTTAAACACTGTTAAAAGCTTGAACTCTTTTAGTATATCTATAGATTTTATTTAAGGCAAGTCGTGATGATATGAGAAGACAGAATTGATCAAACATGATCAGCTCACTTAAATTTCTGGCGCTTGGTCTTTAAAAATCAAAAACTTATATTTATACAAACAAATATTCCAAATGTGCTTCTATATAAAATTTATGAAACGAAAATAAATTTTGCTATTACACAAAAAACTGATATATTCTGAGAAAGAATATTGCAGTTTTGGAAGAAAAGGGAAAAAAGACTGTCTGTGTTAGCTCAGACACGAATGATGAGATACTATACTTTTAATTAACTTTTAACTCTCAATCTATTACGACGGCGTTTTAGTGCCACCAAAAAAAAACAATAAACAAAAAAAAAATCGTCCCACCCACTTAAACATTTTTGGCTTCACCCCTAATCCAAACCATTTTTTCTTACCGTATTTTACCTTTTTCAAACTTATTAATGCTTTTACATTGTGTCCTCAAACAAATTTAGCTGTAACCTTTTCTAACTATGCACTGTAGGGCGCGCAGCCTGGGCAACCCAATCTCACATCCCGTGACAATTCTGCGCACGCAAACCCTCTTCACAATTAAAACACTTACGTCAGTAGGCTAACTACGTGACGGACAGAAGAATCTACCAATCAGAGGTCACATAAAACAACCTCAGCCAATGAGATTCTAGGGCGGGTCTCTGAGAAGGCTGGTCTTCGAGACGGGAAAAGAGTTCTCGACTGGGGGAGGCGAAAGAGAGGTGAAGTGAAGATGGCGAGAGGCTCCCGGTGTTTGAGAAGAGCGGTAGCGGAGTGTATCAGAAACTTACCGTCCACAGCTGGTCGTGAAACACCAGGCAGGAATGGAGTGAGGTAATCAACAACAATTTAGTGTTTCGCACTGTCTATGTGCGCTCATGTGACGATCGAAGTGATTAAGTGAAGTAAGTCGCGAGTTGCTTTCGCTAGTTGGACGGTTAGTTTCGCTCTTTCAAGTGGAGCGAATTTAAGTCCAACATGACAACGTTGTGTCAATAAAGGCTTTATTTATCGTCCAACAATGTATTAAAACTTATGAGGTGCTCAAATAAATGTGTTAAAAAAAACTTTAGGAGTGGGTGGGAGGGAGTCACATAACTGGTTGCCAGATAATAAGTGACAGCGGCAAGGTTAAGATATTATGTAACGTTAATTGACCAGGTGTGTCTGTTAAAGGCTTTTCTTATTTTTTAAATAATTATTATCAGCTGCGTAAAGCTAATGTTTATTCGGATTTTTATTTATTTGATGTCGCTTTAAACTCAGGTGCAGACAAATGCCTTTTAAGAGGAAATTACAAAATTGTAGGACTTTTTTAGGAAAAGCTGGTCACCAACTCCATACACGTGGTGTTAATTCAGATTTTCTTATTTAAGATATCAAATGCAATCAAATTATTGTTATTAGGGGAATGCAAAAAAAAAACAACAAATCATTTGCCACCCATATAAATATATGTGCAAAACTTATATGAAGGGTGTATAGTACAGATTACTTAATTAGCAATACTTTCCAAACACATTTACAGGAGTCTGCAGCATATGTGTTGTCACAAGCCAAGCTGTTACGTTTGTCACCTGTGGCTAGGAACATGGTGTACCCCAACCAAGTGCTGGACAGCCAAACGCTGTAACTGCTTGGCATAAGGCCAAGTCAAGTTTCTGATGGTGACGGTTCCGTCACAGTTACGCCATGCTTGACAGCTCTTGGCAGCTCTTGTGCAGGCATGAATGAATTTGGCTGCCACTCTTTCCATTGAGGAGACATTGTGCCATTTATAGAGCAAGGCCTCATCCTCTTACGTTTCAGATATGTGTGTCTGATTGATCCGACACTCATCGGACACAACAGGATGGGATATTACTGCTGCCCTTGACTTGGTTGTAGTGGGCAGTGATTACGCTCTCCTTATGATTTGTGTCTTGACAAATGGAGGGCAGGTGAACATGTCATGGGCTGCCTATCCTTATGTTTCCTTTGACCCTGGTACAGAAAGCCGCATGAATGCACTGCTTCATAAAGTTTCGTAGTTAATAATGAACTGTGTAAATGAAGAAGTGCATGTTCAAATGCACAACAGCTGCTATTGTGGATTAGTTGTGTGGTCTTAGTTTGTATAGCCGGTTGCATCACAGTTGGCTTTTTTAAGCTCCTCTTTAGCATTTCAAAGGCTTGTCATTCAGATCCTTTGTAAATTCAATTAGCCAGTGCATAACAAAGAAGACAATAAAGAAATCTCTTAAATCCTACATTTTTACACACTATTGCCCATTTACAATTTGCACAGAGGTGTCATATAGAGTACTGTTTGTAAATTCCTTGCAACTACGTCTAGGCAACACGTACTTCCCACATGCGGTTTGCATTTTAAAGTTTAAAATTCTGTCAAACGCAGCTGTTGTTGACCGCCGTCGTGAGCCAATTCAAATCTTCAGCTGAGTGTCTCATAAGAATTATAATATAATTTGGTTATTAATTGTTCAGTTGGCCCACAAAGGAGCACTAGTTAGAAACTTGTCAATTGTCCAGTAGTCTAGTCTTTTTTTAAATTTCTTTTGTCTGAAAATACATAGTATTGGCTTTGAATTAAGGCCAAAGAGTAATTTTCAATAATCCTGTGGATACAAGTCTTTGTGTTGATTAAGAGTCCTAATCTTGTTAATTGCACTCAGCTATTTGTGTGGTTCATGGGTTTTCTCTGCTCTTATCTGACTTATAGGAGACGTCTGTTATCTTTAAGACATCCAACAAGCAAATAGGGCCTAAATCATTACGAGTACACAAAGTCTCATACAGTGTCTGTGCTGTTTGCTGAGTGACATATTTTCACCCTGTTTTGTCAACAGATATCTGTCTTCATGTGGGATTCTGATGACCCGGGTGCCGCCCCTCTTCAGGGCTGTGTCGGGTCGTGCTGTGGTGGCTCCTGCCAGGAGCTTCTTCAACATCGCGGAGTCCTTTAACAAGAGAAAGGAGTACTCTGAAAGACGTATTATTGGGTATGTTCCCAACCATGTTGGATATGGTGCATGATCTGTTCCTATTTTTAATTTTTATTGAGGCCCATGACTACTTTAGCCCTAGTGTTTCTGTGAGTGTTGTTTATGTAACGGGGCATGGGAATGATATCTGGTGTCAGCTTTCTAGGTATCTGGGGTTATTGGAGTATGGATCTGTAACGGTTACACACGTCATCACAATTTACTAAGGAACCGCTATAAAGCCTGAAATTTTAGAGCAGAGGGCTCAGGCCACATCAGCTGTCCTGCAGAATTTAGTTACAGCGTTAAGGTTGATGAACTTATCTACAGTCTGTGAAGAATGTTCTATAGTTATGCATTCTGGAATAAACTCATCTGACCTATGACATAACAACAACCAAAACAACTCACTTGAAACGCCTTAACTTACACCTAGCTTACAGCCCTCCCCCCTAAAAAATAAATGTAAAGATAAACAAATAGAATTAAGTTTGATGTCTCATTTATTTATTACATTTAATAGTTTCCTTGACCATATGTAATAGTAAAATATCCACTTTACTCCTCCATATCTGAGAGCATGAAGTTTTCAGGGTTTTTTGCATACTGTGTTAGAGAAAAGTGTGCATATTCTGATGCAGGCAAGGTCTTCCAGGGCAGGATTGCAACTAGTCTTAATTTCCTTTTGTCTCCTTAACATTTACTCCTTAAAGAAAAACTCATATTGGTATTATTTAAATGTCAAATCTGAAATTTCATGGCTTTTTTTCGTGATGAGTGAGGTCTAGGGGCATCACAGCTACTCAGTCACCGCCTCTAGTTATCACCGGAGCACCGCCCACCGTCCATGACATTGCTGACAACACAGAAACATGTAGAAAAGGTTAATTTTAACAAAAGAAACCAGATCGGCCTACCTTTGTGACAGGATTGTTCTCATTTAACCTGTAAGACAAACTCAATGTGTCAAACAAATTGAGATGGCATTTGTTATTAATACTGCAAATACTTATTCTTAAGGACAACAGCACCTAAAATAAGACCCCAAAAAGGTGTACAATATGGGATCTTTAAAGATTTTGCCAAATTCAGTGATTTTTTTTTTTTTTTTTTTCAAAAGCCTTGTTGTAGCATCCTTGTCAACATGGCTTCATTTTCAGGTGAATGATGAGCCCAGGCTGCAAAAAATTAAGCAGAAGCCAGTTAATCCAAATGTTTTTAGACTATGATTGCGATATTTGTGTGTGGTACACATGAGGGGGCTGGTGGTCATGTTGACTAGACTAAGATTGGGTTGGAAAATGATCCTACAGGAAGGTGGATCTTAATAATAAAGTCTTTTATTATAGTCTTTATAATAAATGTACATAGTAGATTTGCATAAAAGCATGTACTGAATGACTACATGCATATCAAGGAACTAAACTGAGCAGAAGAGTTTTGAAAAGATCAGATTTGACTGATTGTGGCTAACAAGCAGATGTTGAGGGACTTTTCTATGAATATTTTATCTAATCTGTTATCTTTTAATGTGAAGGTCTTAGAATAATCCATAATGAGACCTTGAAACTTAAGATATCCATGTTTACCTCTGGACCCTGTGTATAGAAAAGTGACTGTAAACAGTGTTTGACCTTTCTTCTGTCTTGATTCCATTGTACAGTGACGTCTAGCAGTGAGTCAGTCCCACACTGATATAGTGTGATATCTGATCGTTTCGCTGAATCAACCATCAGAAACCTTTTAGTGACGGCACTGAGTCCTTTCTCAACTTTAACAACAACCTTTTTGTTTATTTGGGTCACACCTGTACTGTGATGAGATATATTTAATGCATTCAGTGAGGTTATGGGCTGCCATGACTCCAAAGTTAGATTAATATTGGACTCTGCACTCTTCAGACTGTAACTGCAGTCTGTGTTGTGGCATAATGACTAAAGCTTGGGGCTGGTAATCAGAAAGTTTATGAGCTATCACTATTGTGCTCTTGAGCACTTGACCCTGGATTACTCCTATGCATTCAGTATACTGTAAGTTACTTTGAGACCTCCCCAAAAAAGTCTACACCCAAAACTAAAATTTAAGAGTTAGTTTTTAATGTCATCTGCACACAGAACACTATTGTATTATCCTGGCTAACTGTCTTTCCCTTGGCACACAGGTACTCGATGCAAGAAATGTATGAGGTTGTGGCCAGAGTAGAAGACTACCTGCTGTTTGTGCCCTGGTGCAAGCGCTCAGACGTTATATTCCGCCGCTCTGGGTTTTGCAAGGCCAAGCTGAGTGTGGGCTTCCCTCCTGTAGTAGAAAACTACACCTCGCTCGTTACTACAGTTCGTCCGCATATGGTCAAAGTATGCACATCACTTAATTTTCTTGAGTCAATCTATTTTTTAGATTGTTTAGAGACCAGTACTTCTTAATACTGGTGTTGTAAATAAAGTTTATGAGCTTAAAGTTGTTTTAAACTCGTTTTGCATCTTTAGGCAGCTTGCTCTGATGGAAAACTTTTCAATCACTTGGAGACGGTGTGGCGCTTCAGCCCTGGTCTTCCTGGCTACCCCCGTACATGCACTCTTGACTTTGCTGTAAGTATTACAAGCACAATCTAGTTTATCAACCTCAGGTGAAGCTGGAATATGATGTATATTTAATCTTTAATATTAAATCTTACTATTAAGTATATTTAAGAGTTCTTGCCTAGATTAATAATACTGTTGCATATACTTAAAGAGGTTTGTCGTCATTTGTTTACCCAAACCAAAACACTTTACAAATGCAATTTTTAATGAAACCTTACACTTTCGTCCCTCTATTAAATATGCTAAACGGAAGCGTTACTCATATATCATGGAAGCAGATTTCAGTTTAGTAGGTTTGTATTTCATTTACCTTCTAAAAAGTCTAAAAGGGTTAGTCACCCAAAAATGATTTTTTTTTTCATTAATTACGTGTCGTTCCAAACCCATAAGACCTTTGTTCATCCTCAGAACATAAATTAAGATTGGTTTGCTAAAATCTGAGAGCCATATGTCTATCCATAGAAAGCAACAAAACTGAAATGACCTCAGAAACATACTAAAAACACCAGTAAAGCAGTCCATGTGACCAGTGGATCAACTACAGTTTTGCGACGATAGGAGAATACAAAATACAAGTATTCTCGTAGCATCGCAAAAGTGACGTTGAGCCACTGATGTCACGTGGACCGTTTTACCGGTGTTTTTACTACGTTTTTGAATCATTTCAGTAGTATTGCTGTCTATGGGGTGTCAGATGGCTCTCTGATATCATCATATCTTCAATATCATCAATATCTTAATTTGTGTTCTGAAGATGAACGAAGGTCTTATGGGTTTGGAACAACATGAGGGTGAGTAATTAATGACACAATTTTCATTTTTGGGTGAAGTAAACAGTTAGGGGCAGTTTCTCGAACAGGGTTTAAGACTAGTCTAGATTAAAATAAATGTTAAGAGCTGTCTAAACTGGAAAAAGCTTGCACTGAGATATCTTAAAATGCATCATTGTCATTGTTTGGTCTTAAAATGCTCACAGATAATGCATTTTTGTAAAACATGTTTCTAAAAATTCTTAAATGTCCTAAATTAGCAAAGGTCTAGTCCTGTCTTAATTTAATTCCTGTCAGGGAAACCGGCCTATTAAGTCCTTTTGACATGAGCCATAACTTTGAAGAATTAGAACAGAAATAAAATAAATACAATTTAAAAAGAACGTGTAGTGGACTTCTTATGAGGATATAAAAGATCTACTCATTCCATTAAGGATTTCTAATACTGATTGAGTTAGAGTTCTCTGGATTACTCTGTGCTACAAAAACACACTGCTTGGAAGATTTAATGGGAAAAGCATTTTTGCTGCAATGCTGAAACAAGATCACCAATCAATTTCATTGCTTCCAGAGTTTGACTGTTAAAACATTTTTTGCAATTACGTTGTTTATAAGTCATCGCACTGACTTTTTCACGTAAGCTTGTGCCATCGTTTAACAACCTTAGAGCTTATGTTAGGTCTGTCTTGAAAGCTTTATGTGTTTTACATATGGCAGCCTAGTCTCTGAATCCGTTTCTGAAACTTTTACCAAGTGTTGATTCCGTGCTTCTGTTTGTCCTTAGATTTCCTTTGAGTTCCGCTCGCTTCTGCATTCTCAGTTGGCCACCGTTTTCTTCGATGAGGTTGTGAAGCAGATGGTGTCAGCCTTTGAGCGGCGAGCGTCCAAGCTATACGGCCCAGAGACACAGATCCCACGCGAACTGATGTTCCACGAGGTCCACCACACGTAGTTCATTCCACAGCTTCAGACGGATGGGGAGGGGGTTGTTGTTCAGGGAATTGGGGGTTTTACTGAAAGCATACATTTAGAGTATTACAAAGACAGCTGAGAGAGCAGGAGCTCTGTGTGCCTGAATACCATCAGTGCCTGGTCCAAACAAACCAGTTGATTTAAATGTTTTATGCAAAAAAAAAAAACATCTAGCTGGATCTTTTCATGGAGAGCATGATTGCGCCTGCCGAGCCCTGCTCCACTACCTCCATGTTAACTTTTTAAAACCCGCTATCAGTATGGCACCTTGAGCGGTATATTTTTTTTTTAATCCAAGGGCCTTGAGATGGTTTTTAAAACAGCTGCCAAAAACCATTATGGCTTCATGAATGGCACAATAGACAAAGGTCATGGGTTTCTTCAAGAGGACGTTATTTTGAGATATTTTATGGAAAGATTGTGATGTTACACAGTTTAAGCAACAGGTGAGTGATGTATTTATTAAAAAAGCTTTTAGGTGATCCATTTCAAGAAAGGGATGAGGAGACTTAACTTGAGTGCGTGTGTCGCATGCTGAAGACTGACTGTTGCTGCAGCCAAATGCACAAAGTGCTATCAGGGTATCAAGGCTACACACTGGACTCAGGCCTGTTGTATTCTTGCATACCAGCACAAAAAAGGGCATGAAAAATAAACGTTAAGAGGCTACCTTTCACCACAATGCCTTGCGTTATACCATTTTGCACAGTTTAGTCCTGGCAGTGGTGCACTCTGTGATGCAGTGTTCACTCCTCGGATGATTTTAAGTGTCCAGATTAAAGACTGCTTTTCTCTCCCAGAGGTGTGCAATATGTTTGTATGTTGTTTTTTACAGACTGCTCACCCATCTACGATATCCACTGCTTCTAAAAGGGCCCAAACTCTGGGAAACGGAGTGGAACTTAGGGAAACTTTCCCAGAGCTCTCATCAGATTGTAGTGAGGTATCTTTCAACACAGACCTTTAAAGATTCCAGTCCATAGCCTGCTCGCTTCCACATGCTTACTGCCTTTTACAGAGAAGGTTACATATTATTTATCATTATCTTAAAAACATGTATACGAGTATCCTGTATTTATTTTGGTTATGGGTTAACCACGTGTACATATCCAGTGTAAGACCACAGACTAAACTTTAAAGCTATAAAAAAAAACAAATCAATAATCTTCTTTTCTTTTTGGGATCTCTTCTTTTTGTTTGTTTTAATTGAGGTGTTTTAATGAGTGTGTTGTAGGTGAATATATATATATATATATATATCCTGCCTGCATGGTTTATAAACTATTTTTATATGTAAAACCTAGCCTTGTGTCTGTTTGTTTACCAACATCTGGTTCTGACTAGTTTCCACACTTAAAATAGGGTGATCATGTGAGGGATAATATTAGATGGCTTCTCAGTAACCTGTGTCATGACCTCTAGTGGCCAGTGACAGTGATGGCCTTCTTTAGCTCTGTTGAAATGTAATATTAGCATTATGCAAAATGTGCAGGATATACAGTATGCTGCCTGCTACTTTTATTTTTAGGTAGTATGTAAAAATGCATATTGCTCACAGAATACATCCTGAAGAAATACTCAATTTAATTTTATAATATTGTCATTACAAACATTAAGCAGATAAAAGTATTACTGTAATCTGAAGGAACACATTTATAAAATATTGATAACTGATTACTAAAATTTATTAAACACTTTTAAATGGTCTGAAGAATATATATACACCTCTGGAAAAAAATAAGACCACTGCAGAAAAATCTGTTTTTTTTTGTTTTATTCTTAAAACTGTTCATCTCACCAATACAAAACAACGCATGTTTGTTTCATTTTTTTGTGAACTGTGTCTTTGAAATATTAAGGATAGAAGCAACTTGACGCTCACTGAATCCTTGTGCCAGTAAAGCTACGATAGAGGCTTTTCTTTCTTGATTTAAAACTTTTCTTTTCACTGTTTTTGGCATGTTTAGTTTATTTTTACATTTCTAATCACTTTTGAAAGACTTCTATCATTTTTTACCATCCAACTGGTCACACTGCAAGAGGACTGTGTTCCAGTTATTTTTCCAGTTAAATACAATTGGATTCAGGTGCTCACCAAATAAGTACCTAAATAAACAGAATGAAGTATGGATATACTGAATAATGAAGACTGCCATGAAATGCTTTGAGAGCTTACAATACTCAAATAGATACTGATTTAGGAGTAAATTGCAGTGGTCCCTCTATATATATATTATTAGCAGCAGCAGATTTGTCAGATACTTTTAAGTGTGAGCCATTTTTTTGTTATTCACTGGCAATTTGAAATGTGAATGGAGCTTCCAAATCAGTGAAGACTGAAGGGAGAACATCATCTTTAATTACTTTCTAAAAGAGTAACATAACTGTCAACAAGTCAAGACTTCACATGTTTCTGGTCCTATCGGTACGTATGATAAAGACACAAGTGTATGCCTTTGTAGTCAAAATGTAATGTTTTAGTTTGAAGGCAAAAGCCTTTTCAAGGAGAGTAGTCTGGGAAGGAACACAATCCAATCCATTATTAAAGATCAAGGCTCGGCCTTAGTTATGGGTGTCGGTTTATGCAGAGATTAGTAATAAAATGTGTTAACTGTCAGGCTATTTTAATCAATTTAAGTTGATTCATAGAAATATTTTTACCGTAAAATCTTTCCAACACGAACGTACGTTATTGACAATGACATCAACAGGACAAAACTTGTTTCTTTGTGAACACTGAATTTTATTAAATAAAAAATACAGAATTAATGACTATTGTAGAAAACGTTGAATGATCATTGTTACACATTCATAGAGAATGTAGTTTTAAAGCAAACAAATAATTCTCTTAATGAACAGCAGTTTTTTGAAACGCTATTCTGTACCACTACTCAAAAGTTTAAAATATTTTGAATAACTGCACACTAATTATAATCAATATTTCGTTGGGCATACACTTGCATGGCTGTTGTAAAAACTGCTGTGCAACAGGTTCACCCATCCCTCCACTCAACATTCTTACCAAACTCTAGTCTTGGCCAAAAGTTGTTCAACCTTCAGATTTTAAAGGGAAATGGAAAAAAAAAAAAAGTGCAACATGCTGTACATTGCCATTAAATATTGTTTTGGACTTCTCTGATTTATAATAATCTGTAGTGTTCCACAGGGGGAAAAAATGTCAGAGGTTTAGAAAAACATGTTTGATAAATGCCTAAATAGACAATTATCCCTTTGAGAAACGAAACTAGGAACATCATCACCCAGTATTTTAACATGATATCAACATTCTATTCAGTGAAAAAAACTAAAGTAACAATTGAAGGCAAAACAAGTACTTGCTTCGTCACAGTTGTGTAATCCTCAAACGAGGGGTTTATTTTTATATGAAACAATGAACAAGTTTACAAAACAACAAAAAAAAATTAACCGATCAATGAAATGGAATTGTTTTGTTATCTTTTTATCTCTGGTCAAAGTTCCTACTATTTTCTTGCACATGAAGACACTTTAACCTGAACATCCTGGCTTTTAAAGCCTCTACAGATGGTCTGATTCGAAACCAGCTATACGCACAATGACATTCGTACAACACAACAGCATGACAGTATGCAATATGTTAAATGCACTTTCCCATTAGACGGTGATGAGCACAATGTTATAGAACAAAGGCAGACAGACTCTCCCTGGTTGCATTATCAAGAGCTTGTCTTTAAAGCAGTTGGGTGACGTCTTCAGCCATGAGTAGAGAGATAAGATTGGACATAGTGGTGGAAGGATGGGAGACTGCAAGGTCCATTTCTTTTGCTCCACTAGCACTCAATTTCGGCAGGTTTTTCCAAGTCGAAAGGGAGGGGCAAATCATGTCCCCTGCCCACAACCCTTTCACTAAAGTCAGTGCAGATGGGTTTAGAATCCCATGCCTCCCATGCCACCCATGCCTCCCATTCCACCCATTCCTCCAGCTGGCATTTCCTTCTCCTCCTTGGGTATCTCTGTGACAACAGCTTCAGCAGTAGACAGCAGAGATGCAACGCCTGCAGCATCTAGCAGTGCAGTCCTCACGACCTGCAGGGGGAGACAAAGACAAGAATACACTCACTGAACACAAGGAGCATTGTGTTTTTAACAGGAATGCACCAACATTACAAATCAATCATTATTTTCATTTTATGGCTAATAACTGATTTTTATTGCATTTTTAATACTATGCATTTTAGCAAAAACTATTTTAAATACTACATAATAATTTAGGCAGTAAATTAGGCATCACAACAACAAAAAAACGTTAGAATACTGTTATAAATAACGTTATAAAATCTGTTCTTTTGAACTGTCTATTTAAAAAAAAAATCATGTTTCCCCAAACAAAAGCAGCATAACAGTTTCCAAAACTGATTAAAAAAAAAAAATTTTTTTACCAATAATAAAAAAAAAAAAAAAAAGTTGAATCCCAAATGCACACCTTTGTGGGGTCAATAATGCCTCTTTCTACCATATTGACATATTCTCCATTCATAGCATCGTATCCAATCTCTGGAGCACTCTGTAAGATCTTCTCCACCACCAGAGAGCCCTCAACTCCTGCGTTCTTGGCAATAGTCATTGCTGGAATACGAAGTGATCTGCGAATGATGTCGATACCTTTAAGGGGTGGAAAGTAAAAAAAGGAAGTCAAGTTTCTGGAAGTTAACGGGGTTATTACTTACAGGACATCTGCAAGAGGAGATTTACACTTCAGTCCTTACCAATCTTTTGATCATCATTGGCGGGCTTGATGTTGTCCAGGGCTGGGATGCAGCGCAGCAGGGCACATCCTCCTCCAAGAACGATTCCCTCCTCCACAGCAGCTCGAGTGGCATTCAGCGCATCAGTGACACGGTCTTTCTTCTCATTCACTTCAACGTCACTTGTTCCTCCAACCTAATAAAGAGAATGATTTTCTTATAATGATGATGGACACACTATACTAACAAATGACGATAGATTGTTGGTGCTCTCATACCTTAATCACAGCAACTCCGTCAGAAAGCTTGGCTAGACGCTCATTGAGTTTCTCCTTCTCGTAGTCACTGTTTGTGCTATCCAGCTGTTCAGCGATCTCATTCACACGCTTCTCGATGGCTGCTGAATCACCACGGCCTTTGAGGAGCATAGTGTCATCCTTTGTCACAATGACCTCGCCAACTCTGCCAAAGTCATGTGCCTGGATATCCTCAAGAGCTAGACCCACAGCCTCATCACCAAAGACCTGAAAACACACAGTGAAACACATCAGGTGTGTTAACAGACTTTATCATGTTATTATGGGCAATGGCAAGTACCTCACGTACAGATGATACATGCCATAATACAAAGCATTATATAAATAAGATATATATGAAATTAGCCATTAATGTTATGAATACAGATAAACATACCGTGCCTCCAGTGGAAATTGCCATATCCTGCAGCTGGTTTTTCCTGTTGTCCCCGAATCCTGGAGCCTTGACTGCAACGACCTGAAGTCCAACCTTTAACCTGTTGGCGAGTTTTAGCTGTTACCTTTAACCCATAACCTTAAAAATAACAGCCTATTCTTAAACCTCAAAAGGATCATACCTTATAAAAAGGTTTCTGTTAAAGTTTCTAGTAACTTTAATATGTCTCTGGGTAATACTACAGTATATTGCAAATGTCATTAAGAAAATGAATAAAAAGAATAATATATTGATTTAAGAATTGATTTATACCTTATGCTATGGTGTTTTTTTATTGAAACAAACCTGTTGAGGACCAGAGTGCTGAGTGCCTCTCCATCCACGTCTTCAGCAATGATGACCAGAGGCTTGCGATGCTGGTTGGCAAGCTCCAGTGCTGGCACGATGCTCTGTACACTGGAGATCTTCTTCTCACTCAGAAGCAAATAAGCATCCTGGAACTCACACTTCTGACCTGAAAACAGAATATAAGCCTTAAAGGAAAAGTTCACCCAAAAATGACATTTTCCATTTACTCACTCTCATGTCGTTCCAAACACAAACAAATATATATATTTTAAAGGACCACACAGTTCTTGGCCCCCCATTGACCCCCACAGAGAGGAATTAAATACTATAGAGTTAAATGGGGACCATCAACTGTTTAAATACAAGCATTCTTAAAAATATCTTATTTTATGCTCAAAATAAGAAAAAACTTCAACAAAAACTTAAATGATGACAATGTTCATTTTTGGGTGAACTATCCAATTCATAATAACACAAACAAGCTTCTATTACAAAATACCTTTAGCGGTGTTGATGAAGTAAGGAGAAATGTAGCCACGGTCAAACTTCATGCCCTCAATGATCTCAAGCTCATCATGTAGGGTTTTACCATCCTTTAAACAACAAGTACAGCCCAAGTGTGAGGTATTTAAAGGATCAAACCATCATTCCGCCTGTACTAAATACTACTCCTGCTGTAGCTGCCTACCTTCACTGTAATAACACCCTTGCGGCCCACTTTCTTCATAGCATTGGAGATGATGTTGCCGACTTCAGTGTCTCCATTGGCAGAAATAGTGGCCACCTATGCCAAAGAAAGATTGACAAACAAAGAGTTAAAGTAATAAGAAAAAACAAACTAAACACACATACCATATTTACTGCGCATTTCTTACCTGAGCAATTTCCTCTGGTGTTGTGACTGGCTTGGAGAGTTTCTTGAGTTCATTGATGACTTCCTCCACTGCCAGCATGACTCCTCTACGGATTTCTACAGGGTTGGCACCTTTGCTGATGGTGTCAAATCCCTCCTTGGCAACAGCACGGGCCAAAACTGTGGCCGTTGTGGTGCCGTCTCCAGCCTCCTCGTTAGTGTTGTTGGCCACGTCTTGTACCAGCTTTGCCCCAATGTTCTTATACCTATCCTTCAAGTCGATACTTTTGGCAACTGTGACACCATCTTTGGTGACTTTGGGGCTGCCCCAGCTCTGCTCAATGATAACGGTGCGACCCTGAGGGAGAGAGGCAAATCTAGTTGTTTCTGCCATTAATGATTACAAATGTGACTTTAAGAGGAGCAACATATCTGCTGTTCCTCTGGCGACTGATTAAATTCAGCATACCTTTGGTCCCATGGTGACGGCCACAGCATCAGCCAGCAGGTCAACGCCCTGGAGCATGAGGGCACGGGCATCTGCTCCAAATTTGACGTCCTTGGCATATGCACGGGTCAGGTGAGGGGCCAGCGCCCTGCACACTGGCCTCATCTGTTTCATTACACTGGGTAAACGCAGCATTTCTATGAGAAGAGTAGAAGCAGAACACATTTTATTCAGATTATTGATGATATTTGTGTTAACATCATTAAAATAAAAAGTGTTTTCAGAAACAAATCATTTTGAACAGGGAACAAATTGTCCACAATTTTCCAGGGCCCTTCAATTACTCGTCGTTTATAGGATAAGGATAAGTAATAAATTGCCCTTTTACTTAACATTTACTTGATAAAATATTTTAGAGCTTGGCATGACTAGGAATAAATATATATATATATATATATATATATATATATATAAATGTTTGATTAATTTAAATGACTT
>JAUCMT010000961.1:0-10044 GCA_032357475.1 Enteromius thamalakanensis | reverse complement strand
TCAGACGCAGTGAAGTCAGTGTCAGTGATGGAGGGACATTCAGTCTCTCTACAGACTCACACTGAACTACAGACAGATGATCTGATAACATGGAGATATGGACCTTCAGAGACTCTTATAGCTCAAATCGTTAAACCGCTTGCAGTCTTCTCCACTTATGATGTTCTTGATGGGAGATTCAGAGACAGACTGAAGGTGGATCATCAGACTGGATCTCTGACCATCACCGACACCAGAAACACAGACTCTGGACTTTATCAAGTGACCATCTTATGGACAGACACCAGATACAGATTCAATCTTACTGTCTCTGGTGAGTCACAGTTACTCTGCCATTTCTGCTGCCAGCCTTTAAAATAATTCCACCCAATTCATTAACATTTATAAAACAACCAATCAAGTTAATTAAAGAACATACACACATACTTTGGTGCACTTTATTTGTCTTTTTTTATATAGTCTTTAATTTCATCATTATTAGCAGGTTTTAATGTTGTAGCTTTGAGTACTCAAGCTTACAGTAGTTAGAAAACATATTTTGTAATATTACTGTAATAAGCTAGTAACACTAAGAGGCATACTAGTTTTAATGTCTCGTACTTTTAAAAGGAAAAGAAAAGGGAAAATGTGACTTGTGGCCAGGTATGGTTTCCCATTCTTTAATATCAATAATCAATAATAGCAGATATGGAACGACAAGAGAAAACATCCTCCCTAGTCCCCATTATTGACTACCTCTGTAAAACACAGATAATGCTTCCTTTCTTCTTTTGATAATGTGTTCAGCATGCTGGGGATCTTTTCATTTAAATGTAAAATTTAAAACTGCACATTTTTAAAGAGTTGATTTTGATCTGAATGATGTTTATAGGATCCTAACAAAGACAAACAAGACGCTCAGAGACTTCTGCATGCTTGTTTTATTATTGGAGAACTGTAATTGCACAATTTAACATTCTATACGTTTGCATTAATTAAAAGATCTGTGTTTACATGTGTGTTATTAATATTTATCTGTTGCATAAATCAGTCATTTGAATCAGTAATCAGAAATAAGTCATTTGGGTCAGTGGAGGAGTTGATGAACTGAAAGGTATGTTTTTGGTTTGTTTGTTTATTTTAAGTGATTGATTGAATAAATCCATTGACTTTTGAATAGTATTTAAATTCCACGATGAACCGTGAAACATTATTTTATAAGATGGCTTACTTAATTTAATATCGTCAGCTAAATATTATTTCAAGGTTATGTGTTAAATAATAATAATCTCAGCGATTGCAAATCCCAGCAGGTCCGGCACTTTTCTGGGTCCCCTTGAGACATTTCCGCTGTGCTCCGTGTAGTTTGCAGCATTTCTGAATTTGCATGAGTTGTGAGGATTTGCAGACTTTGTGTTGTCAGTTCGATGAAAACGCTTTCTTAAAATAAGCTCATATCTGCATATTGGTATCAACTGTTATTTTTTTCCAACAAAAACAAATAAAATAAAATATAATTAAAATTCAAAATTTGGATCAGCTATTAAATTTTCATGAATCCATGACAAGAAACAATTAAGGCTGGTCAAAATTATAGCATTTTAATAGAAAGACAGAGAGATATTAGAAAGTTAAAGAATAAAATGACATCTAAATGATACAATGCTTAATGTGAGCTACTTTATTTGACAAATAAAACAGCAGTAATCGATATTTTATGTAACTGACTGAGCTAAATTGCTGTTTAATGTGTTTACTCCTCAGACTCTGTCTGCAGTTGTGGTTCTGCTGAAGCTGTGATCCGATTGGTCGTCACTGCTCTGGTGGGCGTGGCTGCTGTCGCTGCTGTTGTTGTTCTGGTTTATGACATCAGATCCAGAAGAGCTGAACAGGGGCCGGTTGCATAAAATATTAAGTCTAGTTTCACAAGTTAGTCCAAGAAATCCAAGAAAATAAGAAAACTGTTAATACTGGCTGAAAGTTGTTTGATTGCTGATTTTTAAACTCTTTCTAAATTATAATAATTGTAATTTACACTTAAATCTGAAATGTGTTTGTTGAATCTATAGTAGACTAATCTCTACATTAAGGTGTTTAATTTTCAAATGCACTCTATAGATGTTTCAGTCTATTTTAATTTTATCTCTATTCTATAATAAACAGTTGATATGTTTACATCAGTGTGTTCCTCTTTTTGGCACAACTACTCAAGAACGATTAATATGTTTGTATTTTACATTAACACTAATCATATGAAGATATCCGAGAATATCAAATTTACGGATTTGGAAATCCTGTGTTTTGCTATCCAGAGTTAACTGATCTATCTAATTTTTATGGCAGTTTTAATATCACATTTCAGTATTACCAAACCCTGTTTACCAGAGCCTTAGATGAAACCAACAGTGTAGCCTACCGGCTCAGCAGAAAACAACAGGTAGGCACAATACCAGCGGCCACAAATAGCCATTGCTTGTTTTAATAGTAAGAAACGAATGTTATAATGTTAAATAACAATACAAAAACAATTCTGTCAAAAATCCTTTACTGAACAGACACCAATTACATATTAAAGGACACGCTGGAGATGAAATGCAATTGTGAGAAATTACTTTTGCTATTTAATGCTGTTGTGGTCATTGTCATTAATATACTGTGGAACTATGAGCAACAGTGACATTTATTTGACATCCAATAGCTTTGATATTATTTTGTTGTTGTTGTTGTTTACCATATCTCAACATCATTATATGTGACATGCTTCATATAGGCTTCAAATATGAAGGAATTTATATATCATCAGTAACCAATAAGTTCATTCATCAAAAAAACAAACAAACATATTTTGGGTTTATTTGGGTCAAATAAATCACCACTGAATCAGAATCCCTCTTTTACTTTTTTTTTAAACCCATTTCCAAGATTTGATCCAATCCGTGATCAAATATCCCACTGGATTACTTTTGAAAAACTGAAAGGAGAAACAATTGTGAGGATTGAGGACTAAAGAGCAAGCGAGTTGAAGAGAGCAGAGCGAATAGCACGCAGCCCTTGTGCGTAAGAATGGGCGTGGCCTTATGAAGCGTTCGCTCTTCCGGACCGGTCAGCTGCTGCTGTTATTAACAAAGATAACCTTACTGTGTTTCTTTAATTGCGATATTTGTTATAATCATGATACTCATTCAGAACGGATAATATTTCACAGTCAAAAAGGACCTCATATATCGCTGAAACCGGCAGTTTGCGAATGTAAACATGCCGTTATAACCTGCGCTGACGCTCGGTTTGTTTGTGAATCACTGGAAAGACCGTTTACAAATAATATTATCGTTCACTACATTAGCGGTCATTAATTTGATTCATAACATGTCCGCGACGATTTATAGCGATGCTATTAAGTGGTATAAGAACAAAAGGCAGCAGCGATCTATTTGGCCTGTCATATCTATGAGCTAGAGACTGAAATATGAAAAATACGAGTTTATTCAGGAGAACAATGAGAACATGATCCGGAATCTTGCAGAATGAAACCTAATGAAGATACTGAAGGACAAAGAGGTTGGTGTTTATTCTTAAGCTTGGTTACAACATAATATGAACAGATGCATGACAAAATGGCCTTATGAATGAATTATTGTTTGGAACAGCAGAGCTGATGTAAAATTTTATATCCGATATACCCTTGACCCTAAAACCAGTCATGTAGTATGGGTTTATTTACAGCAATTGTATGGCTAAAAATTATAGATCTTTCTCTGGTGCCAATAATTATTAGCATATTACGAACAAATCATGTCCCTTAAAGATATTTGGTACATTTTCTACCATTAATGTATCAGAAATGTTCGATTAGTAATATACATTGCTAGAACTTAATTTAGACAACTTCAAATATTATTTTATTTATTTATTTATTAACTGGTTGTATTTCAACCAATTGTATCTCTGGTCATATCCCAAAAATCATACATCAGTGGAAAGCTTATTAAGTTTTTGGATCATGCATGAAAAAAAAAAAGACTGGTTTTGTGGTTCAGGGTCACATTTGAGTGTGTAGCGTTTTTGGTTTTCATGCATCTTCCTGTCCCAATTTATGTTCGTTTAGGTCTAATGGACGTGAAAGAGGAATTTAAAGACTCAAATGAGGTTGAGGAGCAACATTATCTCTCCATCACCGTTGAAGAACCGTTGACTCTGACGCAAAAAACACCTAAAGTCAAAAAGTCCTACATCTGCCCTCAGTGCGGGAAGTGTTTCCCGGGTAAATCGCGACTCGAGCGCCACATAAGAACCCACACCGGAGAGAAGCCGTTCACGTGTTTTGTGTGCGCGAAGAGTTTCGCGTGTAAAGAAAGACTCGCCAGGCACCTAAAAATCCACACCGGCGAGAAGCCCTTCGTTTGTGACTGGTGCGGGAAGCGCTTGGCGTGCAAAACCAGACTCAAGAGGCACGTGAACACGCACACTGGAAAGAAGCCGTACACGTGCTTGCACTGCGGACAGAGCTTCACGACCAACACGAACCTACAGCGCCACATCAAACTCCACACCGGAGAGAGACCGCACACGTGCCAAGAGTGTGGAAAGAGCTTCATACGCAAGGAGAAGCTCCGGTTTCACATGACCATCCACACTGGAGAGCGGCCTTACAGTTGCCAACAATGTGGGAAGAGTTTCCGGCACATCAACGGCCTCAAAGACCACCAGCTCTCTCACTCCGCAGAACGCTCTTTCAGCTGCGATCAGTGCGGTAAGGATTTTATTACAGCGTCTGCACTGAAGAGACACCTGAAAGTTCACTCAGGAGAGAAGCCTTTCCTGTGTCCTCAGTGCGGTAAGAGTTTTGCACGAGTGGACTGCTTTAAGAGGCATCAGGAGGTGCACAGTGGTGTGAAGGACCATGTGTGCTACGAATGCGGGAAGGCTTTTATTACCTCCGACCAGCTCAAGCAGCACCAGAGGATTCACAGCGGAGAGAAACCATACAAGTGCTCGCTTTGCGGGAAGAGTTTCACTCAGTCGTCGCACCTGAAAGCGCACGAGAAAAGCCACACCGCCGAGAGCCATCTGGTAATCAGTGATCAAATCATCTACTGATTCACCAGCTAAATGCATGATTCAAAGGTCGCTTGGGAATCTGAATCCCAAAAGGAGCATTATCTTGTTTAAACCAAACTTTAGTTTCAGCATTGCATCTGAATACCGTAAATAAACTGTATATATACAGTGTCTTTGTCTTCATTAGAAATCACATGGACAGATGTCAATTGGCTTTATTTCACTGACTGGAATTATTTGAATGGGTGTTATCACATTTTCCAGCTTGAATAATGTTATCTGAACATAAAAAAAACAATAGAAGCCATCACAGAATGTGTAATGTTTTTACTGGTTATAATGGGACTTGTATTGGTTTTAATGGACCCTGTGGTAGTTATTACTAAATTATGATATAATACTTCTTATAATCCAGCAACAACAATCTTGTGTTAGATGCAGTTTCTCTATTTATTCAGTTTCCTCAATTCACTCAGTATTATCTTGTTTATGTTGTGTTGACACCTAGAAGCAAGCGTGAAGCGTTATTAAAAGGCGAAAGGTTGATGGGAGAGTTTGTGTTTTTGTTTCAAATCAATACACTTTCTGGCACCGCAGAAGATGCCCTGCATCTTGCGTTGTCTTTTCTAATCCAGTAGATGGTGGAAACGTACCTTCGAGGGTTTTGCATTTCACCATGAAACGTAGAAGAAGAGGAAGCTGGACCAGCTGGGAAGATCAGATCAAAGCAGCTGCTGAGTCATGAAGAAACATCACTCTGTGTTGTCTGCAGTCACCGGGACTTTCTAAGAGATGTGTGTGTGTAGAAAACAAACGTTTAGTGTCAGGTTTCATTTTTATTGCTTGAAAGGAAGTAACATTATAAAAGAATGAGATACTTTATTTTTCAAAGAATCAACAACATATAGGCTGTTCCTCATCAACTTTATACTGAACAATACTTTTGGATTAAACAATTTTTAGTGTTTAACACAGAAAAAAATGGTGTTTTATAAAAAAAGCCACTGAGAGGTAGGATTCAACTTACGGCACCTTCTATTCATTCCCATGTTAAGCATGAACACCAATTGAGGATCATACAAGCCCAGATATTCAGTGATATAAAGGCTGTAATGTGGTCCAAATTCATTATTACACTCCAGTAGTAGCAATACAGACCCTCTCATCTTCTTATAGTAAGAGAGAGAACATTTTTTTTATTATTAGACATCAGAGATCCGAGTCAAGTGTAGATTCATTATTGTGAAAGTATAAGTCGAGTAGCAAGTCGTCTTTGATTATGTCGAGTCAAGTCACAACTCCTCTAATTTGGGACTCAAGTCTGAGTCAGGCAACTCAAGAAAAATGTTTATGGTTTAAATATTAATATATGAGTCTATGCTAGTGAGCAAAACTTTTATAATAAAGATTACATTGCATTGTTACACCAGTAGGTGGCGACGAGTGCCTTACGTATGTGTCATTAAAGCATTGATTTATTCAAGATATTCATACAAAAAAAGTTATGAAACAAGCTGTATGTACCAGGAAACACGTTTTTTTAGATTGTCATTGAACTGATTATTTCAGTAAATGAGGTTAAAAATAAGCACTTGCATACTTTGTATTACCGAAATTAATGAAGCAAAATAATCCATTATTCCTATTTAATAGGGCATGTTTGTCTGCATTTCACTTTTTTGTGATATTCTATTATTTAATTTTCTTTGTCTTGTTTTATGGTGCTTGTCTACTGAAATCAGGTTAATTCACGTGTGTATATTTGAAAAAAAAAAAGATATTAAAATGGCAGCAAATCAGCATAATACAATGATTTCTTTAGTATTGAGGGAAATTGAATACACAGTAAAAACAATAGATACATTTTATTCAGCTCTGAAATATTGTTTTAACAACGTTGCTAAAAATTCAGTTCTGAACACAACATAAACCTGTAATGGCATTCGTATTTTGGATCAACTGAGCACAAGAATATCCGAGTGCTATGTTTCTGTCAGATCGCGATGTTCTTCACGCTCCAGTCCAGCAGGAGGGGATAATGGACCACAAATAGTTCTGTTCAGCCGCCAGAAAGCGACAGAAGAGCGGTGTGTGGAGGCAGGCTGTGATTGACAGGGTTGTGTATTATTTAGGGTGAGTGAAAATCATTATTTCTGATGCATGGCGATGCTCTCGATTTTTATATATCCCCAGCTTGATCTGTGTGTTTTTCCTTCATGTGTGAAAAAACTTAACCACCCGTTATCTGCAAAGCTCCTGCCATATCAAACACTTTCAGTCAGTTATGTGTATTTTGAATAACATTAATACTTTTTATACTCTTATGTCGCATGTCAGATGGTTAATTGTCTCTTGGTTCGAGTGTCATTTCTTTAGTTTTATTCTATACGATTTTTTTCGAACTAGTTTACTGCACTTCCGGCTTGTGGACGTTTTGCTCAGAGAAAATACAATTATTTAAAATCGTAATTTTGCGCAATAAATAATCGTCACTCGTTTGAGTTTATGAGATGCAAATCATTCCTCCTGGTTATTTAGTTTTTTATTTGTGTTTCACTGTAATAATATAAAAAGGACAACACTGTTTAGTGGTCTGCTTGTTTTATTTAATATATGAAATATGCCATGAATAATTTGCTAAGTGCACAATAAACAAACAAACAAAAATAAGTAAATGATTATGAAAGTGTTACTGCCTTTATAAAGCGAAGTTAATCTTTTATTTTGCGTATACTGTTACAGAGCGTAGCAAAATGGTTTTATTATTATGTATTATATTTTTGGTTGATTGTTTTGCTAAGGCTGGGTAAAAAATACTATTTTCTCTAATCTAATCAACTTTCATTTTTACAAAATAATATGAAATAATTACATTTTCACTACAGTAAAACTGAATTGAATCAGAATCAAATTGAATCACAAAATTTGTCAAAATGTGGCCCTTTTGGATATCATTTGTATAAAAAAGTGCAGTTTTGGAGTAATATATATTTAAAAAAACATGATATAATTCAGTCAGAATTTTTCTCGGCACGAAAATAACCACAAGAAGCTGGAATGGCGTTAAACACAATCAAACAAACATTTGCATCGCCACATTTTTACAATACAATTATAGTTATATTATTTAGTGATAACTAGATGAACTTTATTTTTATCGCATTAGTTTTTTTTTATATATTTATAAATCTTTTTACTTTACATTTGATTTTGTGTTTTTACTGAGATTTATTTGTACTTGAATTTCAGTCCTGATGGATGAGAACAACGAGGACGAAGAACTGAAAGAAGCGGAGGAGAAACACTATCACGTAGAAACTGGAGAACAGCCGGAGCCGAGGCCAAAAAAGTCTTTCGGCTGCCCTCAGTGTGGCAAGACTTTCAACTACAAACACAATCTTCAGGTTCACATGAGAGTTCACACCGGGGAAAAGCCCTTCATGTGCGACTATTGTGGGAAAAGTGTCAAATACGAAAGAAACTTTCAAGAGCACCGGCGAACTCACACCGGAGAGAGACCGTATTCCTGTACTTACTGCGGAAAGAGTTTTGCTAATCGAAAAACCTTTAAGATCCACACCAGGATCCACACGGGAGAGAAGCCGTTCACATGCCATCTGTGTGAAAAGAGATTCACGCAAGCAAGAGCTCTGAAATCGCATCTGCGTTCTCACGCTGGAGAAAGGCCGTTTCACTGCGAACAGTGTGATAAAACCTTTTTTACAGCGTTATCCCTGAGAAAGCACTTGAAAATCCACACGCAGGAGAAACCTCATGTGTGTTCGTTGTGTGGAAAGGCTTTTACGGAGCTCGGCTCTTTAATAGTTCACCAGAAGAGACACGACGGTCTGAAGAATCACATATGCGGTGAGTGCGGGAAGTCGTTCATTACCAATAGCGAACTGAAAGTGCACCAGAAAGTTCACAGCGGGGAGAAACCTTTCCAGTGTTCGTACTGCGACAAGAGATTCAATCAAACCGGACACCTGAAAACACACGAGAGGATCCACACCGGAGAGAAACCATACCACTGCATTCCATGCGGGAAGAGCTTCAGTCAGTTCGCTTCTCTTCTCAGGCATAAAAACACTAATATCTGTAATAAGCTGCAAGGGTTTGACAAAACCTGATTATGCACGTTACTGGATGTGATTTGAAACTCACTGCAGTGTTATATAACTCATATCGACCTATTATTAAAGAGACATGAAATCAAAATGTATTTATTTTCTGAATGTCTGCTACTGAACGGTTCATGTAATCACAATGTTAGTTTAGCCAATTGTTTTCAGATCCAGCACAGTTCATTGTTTGCTTGTGCTCTCTACATATATATATATATATGTATTATATTATATTATGTATTAGTACTGTTAAACGATTAATCACGATTGATCACATCTGAAATAAAAGTTTTTCTTCACGTAATATATGTTTATGCTTTGTTTATTTATTAAGTTTATATTAAAAGATAAGTAAAGTATATATTTTGAAAGTATTTACTTGTAAATGCATTTATATTTTTATTTTCTTTATACTATATATTTATACTAAATCTATCTAATAATATATCTAAATATATTAAACATAACATAGTTTGATTAAATATATACACTAAAGCCCTAACTTGTACTTGCAACATTAATTCACTTTATTAAGTGTACTGTATTTTTCCTGGTGGTCTGGAGCCCTGCAGAGTTTAAACAAACCTGATCCGGCTAATCAAATATTTCTGGGGCCTATTTCAGAAAGGAGGTTAAGTGAAAACTCTGAGTTAGTTAACCCTGAGATAAGTGAAACTCTGGGTTTTACGTTTCAAAAAGGCAGGTTTGTCAAACCCGAGAAAGCAGGGTAACTCAAACCTGTTTCTGAAAGAGAGTTAATTATTACTCAGAGTCAGTTACCATGGTAACTTACTCTCTGAAACTAACCTGGGGTCCGTTCTTCGTACCTCGCTAACTCAGTTAGCTGGATTTGATTGTTGTGGATTTGGCCTGATCTTGGATC
>JAUCMT010000960.1:0-10045 GCA_032357475.1 Enteromius thamalakanensis | reverse complement strand
ATAGATAGATAGATAGATAGATAGATAGATAGATAGATAGATAGATAGATAGATAGATAGATAGATAGATATGCATTTTATGTCACAACACATTCTTGTTTCATGGATGAAACATTGCCATCTGAATCATGCCATATGCAAAGCACTGAAGCCCATATGTTGGAAATGATATGAAGAAAGCTCCAGCAGGCGCTCTGTTGCACTAGTTAATCTCATTCTACTGTCTACATACAGAAGGCATCTTCTCCCAGTTGCTATAGTAACAGTGACCACCACGGACACACACGCCAGGATTATACTGTGATATTCATCCACTTTGCTTGAAATGCGAGTGGTCGGTGATAGATGCCTTGTAAAGAGATGAGTTGTATTTACAGCCCATTTAGCATGGTCCTTTGAAGATGCTTTTTATCCTCCACTTCATGCTAGTATATTAAAGTAGATGCGATTTCATACGAACTCACAGATATCAAAGGTGCAGCATTAACAGCGGCTGAGTGTGTGAGTCCGTTTTATGTAATATATGTATCATTCAAGCTGCCCTGCTTTAAGCTCTAACACCCACTTAGCTTCTATTCATGCCTTCGTAGCGTCTGAGTCAGAGGACAGGATCCAGCAGAGTTGTTTGTTGGCACAAAAACTGTAAAATACAATTTTTCTAAAGGCACACTGTCATAGTTGATGATGCCATTGTAATGGTTTAAATTGCATGATTTATTATTGTTGCTAGAAAATGCTGATATTGATGCTGTAGGTTTTTATCGTCTCTGTTATTTTGCAAAACAAAAAAAATGTGACAGTCAGAGTTCCCATCTCACTCTTGCTGGGATTACTCTGGAACAGCTAGGAAAAAGAACTGTTCGGGTTTCTGAAGTGTTTTCTGTCGGGGGATGAAGGAGGAAGTGGTGGCATGTGTGTTGCTGGTAAATGGAGGTTTTACAGTAAAAAGATAACATGTCACATGATGAGGACATTTGAGAACAACGAGAGGGGGGGACGGGCAAATATTCTGGGAAACAAATTAAAATCTTGAAACTTGAATCTGTTCTGAATGCTATTACTTTAAAAATACATATTTTAATATTTAAAAAATAACATACAAAATAAACAGAAAAATGATTATCTATCCAAGAAAGATACACTGCAAGTGAAACACAGATAAACAGAACGAATCCTCTCGAAACTCTGCATTTCTTTGAAAAGGAAAGGAAACACTCTTAAAATTAAAGGTTCCAAAAAGGGTGTTTGATGTCCTAGAATAAAATAAATTTTGGGTTCTTCAAAGAACCTTTCAGTTCTTAAAAGAACCGTTTTTTAATTACTAAGAACACTGATAAGACTTTATAAGGTAACATCAATAAGGTGTCTTTGGTCAGTGTATTAACTAACATAAACAAACAACCATCAGCATATTTAGTAAAAATACAGCCATTCATTGTTAGTTCATGTTCTACATCACGGCACTGAATCAGTTCAAGCATTAACTAATACTAACAAGCACTACTTATGATTTTAATAATGCAAATGCTGAAATGCTTTAGAAGTATTGTTCAATCTTAGTTCATATTAACTAATGCAGTTAACTAATGTTAACTGATGAACCTTAAAGTGTTACCAGAATATTTGACTAATCTAAAGAACCTATTGTGCAAAGAAAATGTGTATGTTGAAGGTTCTTCACTGATGCCAATAAAGAACTTTTATTTTGCAATCAAAAATAATATTTTGGGGAATTTTATATATATATATATATATATATTGTAATTTGTAAAAAAATGTAAAAAAAATAAATAAATAAATAAATAAATAATTCTTAATGTGATCTTTGTAATTTGTGTAATCTTTAGAGTTTCTATGGAAAGTATCGATGCCAATAAAACGTCTTTATTTTGAAAGAGTGTAAAACCTTTCCAGAGCAAGTTTCTTAATAGTAGTAAAAGGTTATTTAGGTAATTAAAATTGTTACACACTTTTCCTAAGAAGTGTTTACCGAAAGCTCCTTTTGTGGCGGCACAAAAAGCCCCTTTTTGAACCTTTGTTTTCCAGAGCGTAAGATGAACACGTTAAAACAGATACCATGTGTGATATTCAAATGAAAGCCGATTTTCACAATTGCTGTAATTGTTGCGACTGCAGCGGATAATGATGCGAAGCAGTCGCGACAGAGAAGCAGATTGGAACACAATAATTACTGTACTGCCATTTTCAGCACAAACATAATCAGGCCACAGCAGGACAGACGTACTAAAGTGTGCTTAAAACCGAGAAGCTGAATGGCTGGAATAATGGGCATGCCATTATCTCAATATAAACATGAGACAGGCAACCAAAACAAATGATGTTTGAGTGCTTTCCTATTCATCTGTTCCTCAGCCCTCAGGAGCCTGATAAAGTAGTAGTAGTGATTCAGCTTTCCAAAGAGAACCCCCCAGCGGTTGCTACATGCCTGTCTTTACATACGCCCTCATTTATAGTAATGTATTTGTACGGCAGCGAGCGAGTGTGTGCATATATGTGCGAGCGCGGTCTCCCATCGCAGCGGCGCGGACATGTAGATGCCTGTTTCCAAATGCTCCACAGGCCTGATATTGTTGAGATAATCTGCTGAAAACCGATCCTCTCCACACTATCGCCTGCAGAGGAACGTGTGGGCACATCAGCCCCCAACATCAGGAGCCTTGTCTGTCGCTACAGCAACAGCAAAAAGCCTTGCATTACCACTACAGCACTTCTCTGATAACAAGATGGCAAAACGCATACAATGCACTCTCAATCAGATGTGTCCAGAAACGGTCTGAAACAACTAGACTTGTCATGCATTGGTGAAATACCAGAAAAGCGGCTGAGGGTTTGAGAAAAACAAACAAGCATGTGATGTCTGTAGCATATCTTGCACTCACTCACGCATGATGGGTTGTTCTTTGAGCTGTGTGAGATGGTGATAGTGAGGGAAGCCTGTCTCTTTAAGAGCCAGTCCTTGGGCAGGTTGGCTTGTTGAGTGAGGAGGTGGAACCTTGTCTGCTTCTACAAACAAGCATTTCTATCAACAAAACGTGTCTCAGTAGCGGGCTGATCTTGAGGGTGTGCATATACACGGGACTGAATATTGCTTGGTTTCCTTTGACCTAACTTCCGAATGCTGTATGTGTGATATGTGAGCCCCGTTTCATCAGCACCTGAGGTTTGCGACGCTCTGCTGGAGGGGCCACCAACAGCTCAGGTGTGTCACATCGATTTATATGTTTAAAAGAGTTCAGTGGCATTTAAAATAATGCCCACTGGGTTGTGCAGTAGCTTTTGAACTCTGTAACCTTTTAAAATTGAGTATCCTTGTGATGCAATTTCAGAAATATGCTCTGGTCAAGCTCAAGCCCTTAAACTTGTGATTTATAATCTTGAGTATTCACGCAGCAGCAGGAACGTGTTTGTGCTCACACATCATCTGAGATGGAAATGCTTAATCTGTGGTAGAAGTGCTAGTGAAGGCAAAATAACAGGTTTTTGTGGGTTACTGTGTGCATGTGTTTTGAATGAAAGTGTATTTTGTGCTTCGGAAGTTCAGAAGTCTGTCACTACTTTTTTTTTATTGCTTGAAGACTTTTCAGAGAAGTGTTTCATACAGTGTAGGCACAAAATCTGCGAGGATGTATATTACACCTTTCGAAATGTGCAGCATCTAAGAGGTACATTTGCATGTTTACCTAGACTGGAAAAATTGATAGTTTTAATGAGTCACAATAAAAAAAATGGTGTCCAACTTAGTTAGCATTCTATGTGAAATACTTAATCTTTATGCAGCTTCTTCTCAATAAAATGACTGTTAAGTGTCAGCTCATGCCCTTCACTGCAGCATGCCATGTAACTGCTGTGTTGTGTTCAGTTAACACGCTCATTAACAGTTGTTTTATTTTGGGGATCAGAGATGTTGTATTATTGTGACTATTCAAACATGCTATTCCCCACTCTTCCATATAAATCTATTCCCAAATTAATTCCCATTGTAAAAGCCCTCCATTAATCAATCATGTCTGGATGGTTTTGCAGTCTAAACTTTAAGAGCTCATTAGAGTGGAAGTGAATTATGATCACAATAACAAATCTGCCAATTTTTATTTTTTTATTTTTTTTTATCCCAGGGCTTATTGCTTTAACATCAAACTAAAACTAAAACTAAAAGAGAAAAATCCTCATCAGAGGAACACAGCTGTCACACCTCAGACACCTTTGAGTATTTAGATGTTATTTCAGTGGAGATGTGGTAATAGTTAATAGCAGCTCCACCAGGGGAAAAAACTAACTGATTATTCATTAGAAAAAAACAAAGCCTAGGCGAATACAAACACTGAATATTATGCAAACATGTAATTATGTATGTGTTAATAATATGCATACACTTTAAGCATTTAACCTCACTTTGATTAAATACATGACAGGGATTTTCTTTTTTTAGTCTGTGCCTCGAAGTTTACTTACAATGTTTTTTGCACCAAAAACAAAAGACAATTATTAATTTCCTTCCTCATTCTGACCCTCTGTCTAAAATGACATGTTTAAAGGGGTCATGAAGGAGAAACCAAACTTCCCTTCATCTTTTGACATAACTATGTTTCTTCTTAGTTTTTTCTTATCAGTTATGTTCGTATGTAAAATGTAATGTTGTTAAATTAATGTTGATTGCATATTTGAGTTGAATGATGGTGTTCAGTGTTTGTGTGAATGACTCTGAGCTCCTTCTGTATATGTTCATGTTTAGAAGCTGCTTTGGTTCATCATGTGACTTTCTCATCATCACCTGCATTTGGTGTTTATCAGTGTATTTCAAAAATACAAAACAGATTCCAGTACTTTAATAGGTTGGTACAGTATTGAACTATTTGCTAGATGTTTTAATGGTACAGATACCTCTAATATGCTCTTTTAAGTCATGTTGTGACCCCTTTAAACGACCTGTTTATTTCTATTGCTGAAATTCGAATAAGAAGCTAATAATTCATATATAATATGTTTTGATTTCTAGCTTCATGTTTAGTGTGAAAGGGCTTTCAGTTGCAGGCCTGTGGGCAACATTTTAATTTTTATCAATTATAATGAATCGCTGTGGATGATTCATTGAACTTTGATGATTTGTGAAAGATGGACCATAAAAAATTTCCCTGTATAATTGCCAATGTGTCAAATGGCATAAAAGGCCCCTGACTGTATTTTTCACATCTGATGTGACACATAATAATTAAACACGGCTGGAAATAGCACCTTTGACAATCACAGAGTGAGCTGCTCGGGAAATAAAGTAATGTTCAAATATAGCCTGCGCGCTTGCTTTCACTGGCAGGTGTCTGCACATGAGACCAGCCAGAAAGCATAAGTGATAATTGACATGGCATCCCCAGCATCAAGGATTGTAGGTGGATGCTTCCTATTGTGACATGCTCGAGAGCCTTCTCCATGGAAATGGACCTCTTCTCTACCTTTCTGTTTAAAGCTTTTCCCCAAATTTATTCCCATTAGTGGTTGCAAGAGCGCTCCATTAATCTACAATGGTAAACATCAAAAAAAGTGAGGCCAGTTGCACCATCTACAGATGGAGAATACACAGAATAATTCTTGCTATTCATCATCTAGATGATGTCAATGATGTAATTTGCAAATCTTACATTACCTCAATCTCAAATATCTCAATTGCTTGCTCGCTGAGATTTTTAATTCTTTCTTTTACTGTAATATATTGCTTTGTGTGCATGTAAACAATATAAAAATCATCTCTCTATAGTAGAAAACACCACAACAACTGTCGTTACTTTAAATTCTAAATCAATTCAAAAAGCTTTGTCTATCCCCAGTAGGGTAGAAAATTGTCTCACTTTAAAAACACATCTGTAATAATACATCAAAAATAATTTCAAGATCCCATTTACAGTGTTTTGCGAAAGTATTCACACCCCTTCATTTTTCCCCTCCACATTTTGCTATGTTGCTGCCTTATGTTTAACTGCTTTGAATTACTCTTTTCCCATTTCAATCTACACTACATTCATCAGAACTGTGCAATGAAAAAAAATTGCAAATGTATTAAAAATAATAAATGTATTATTCCATTGCATAAGTATTCATACCCTTAACTATTTAACTGAAGCATCTTTACTCAAATTGCTCATCAGCAATTTGTCAATTATTTGCCTCTCTTCTCCTCTCCTTTTCACCTTTCAAGCTCTGTCAGGTTAGATGGGGCAGATGCACATGTTCAGGTGTCACCAGAAATATTTGATTGGGTTCGATCCTAGGCTGTGGCTGGGCCACTGAATCTTCGGCCCAGTCTGAGTTTCTGAATGCTCTATACTGGGTTTCCTTCAAGGCTATCTTTATATTTTGCTGGACTAAGTGAGTTTCTCAGTCCCTGCCACTGAAAAACAGCCCCACATCAGCACACTTTACTTTTTATTAATGTTAACAGAGACTACATGCTTCTGTGACCCATCAGTAAAACAGAATGTTTTTCTGAACTCTTCCACAGTTGTGTGGCTTGGCTCAAACCTGTTTCTCAGTTCTTCAGGCAGTTCCTTTTTTGCACTAATATGCATTATCAGCTGTTAGACATTTATCAAGATGTATGTGCCTTTCCAAATCAAACTCATTCAATTGAATTTGCCATACAGGTTCACTTCACCCCAAGTGTAACATCTACAAGCAATATGAATGCCCCAGAGCTTAACATCAACCGTCGCAAATAAGGGTATGAAAACTTATGCAGCGAAATCATGTTAGTTTATTTTTCATACATTTGCTGTACAGTTATGGTGTATGGAGTGTAGACTGAATATGGAAAAAATTATTGTAAGCAGTTTAACTTAAAGCAACAACATAACAAAATGTGGAAAAAATGAAGGGGTGTTAATACTTTTGACAGTTTTTTTTAACCAAAGGCACTTTTTATGTTTGCTTTTTTCAATGACAATGAAAAATTTGTTGTTTGTTGATTTTAACAATTTGTAAGCAAAATGTGATAATACTGATCATTTAGGTGACTATAATTATGATATTACATTTCCATACCATTTAATCTGTATTTAAAGGGACAGCAACTAAATCTGTGCTGAGCTCAAAGGAGGTGAGGCTGCAGTGTGTTGTAATTTTACTTTAAACGATATATAAATGTATTAAAAAATACTGCTTAACAAAGAGCAAGTTAGGCACAAGAGCAGCAAACAGACACAACATAACACTTTTTCTGTCAGCGCTTGTCTCAGCAGAGTTGCAGGATGTGTACATAGAAAAACAAGGTAGTGAAGGAGTGATGTGGTCTTGTAAATGTCCGTCATTAAAGATTCATGCAGTGCTTTTAATTATTAAGTGTTAAGTTGAATTATTAAGTGAGTTTGTCGGCTGGTCCATAGTCAGGTGTTGCTCTGTTAGAGGTTTAGGGGGAGTGAAAGTGCTCAGAGATCTTCATCATGGGCTGTTGTGACTCATGTTGGAGGCTATGCAAGCATGTCTTGATTTAAGTGCCTCATTTCTTGCTTTATACTTATATTCAGTAGTATGTTAACAGCAAACTGTCCAAAGGTTTCTAAAAATGTCCTAAATGCTAATGTGTTTGCAGATTGCCCTGCACCATGAAACTCCCTGTAGTTCTGCTGCTCTGTGGCTGCTGTGTGCTATTTCAACACAACTGTGAAGCCCAAGGTAAATATATTTCATACAATGATTATGTTATTTTATTTTTTATTGTATGTTTTTGAGTGGTGGTTGCAACACATTTTACAGTAATCCAGTATACACATAATAACTTCCGAATATAAAACAAAAAGCTTTAATATTTTATGAATTCTAAATAACTTTTTCACACATCTGAAATGCAATGCCTGAGCATACATTATTAAAGGGCATTGATATCATGTAATTCTAACCACTTTCATATTTTTGATGAATTTTGAGAAAACATGGAATACACCTTTTAAACTTTACGACTTCAACAGTATTCTTCAACAGTCATTTAATGGGATGCAAATCACAGAAAATAAAAATGTGCTTCTTGTTTGTTTGTCATTGATTTGTATATGATATATTATGTTTATAATATCAATATTTACAGATTACATTTAGCAGATTACAGCTGTGTGATAATGTAGCTTATATTTTACATTGATATTTACAATCGCAGAGCCAATATTTGCTATATAGGCCTATTGCATGTATTATATAAAAATATATAGTTGGGTGATTAAATAGTTGCAATGATATACACCCCGGGTATATTTATTAGCCTATATAGTTTAAAATTTAAGTTCAGATCATAAACAATCAGGCACTAAGGTTTGCTTTTCATTATATTTCTCTTTATGAGAGTTTACCGAATGCTCATTCTTTATCCTTTGTGCATGCACAGTGTACAGAATGGGTAATATAAGGTAACTAAATGGGTTAATGTTAATAGTTAGCACCAAGTTATTATAATCAAAATACATAGTATGTACATAAAGAACAGAATAGTAAAATGAAGTGCTACTGGATTGATTTTACAGGAAACACTGAACTATTACTGTAAATTTACTATGAAATAACAGCAATAGTTTATAATTAAAATATCTGTTTAGCATGTATAGAAGTGAAACTATATATATCCCAAGTAAAAACACTGAGTATTTACAAAAGATAATGTTGGAGCAAGTTAATTATATGAATTGGCCACACAGCCTGTTAATTTCCTCAAACAGTTTCTGCCAACTGTGCTGCAACAGGATCCTGGTGAGCAGATTACATAAAACTAAGCATCAGAGGCCTTTGATGGTACCGTTGCGACTGATCTGTCTCTTGAGTATTCAGCTGTGAAATTCTTGTCTGCTTAGAGAATGTGACAAATCTGTGTCTCAGTTGTTGGGCGCAAGAGTTTGTGTCTTACACGCGTGCAGGGGGCAAAGGTCAGAGCTCATAGTGCTTCTTCGAGCCTGAAGAAATGTCAGTTGTGCTTGCCGTTGAAGATCGGGGGGAAAACCTGATCAGTGCATGTGTGCAAAGATGAATTATAGTGCATGGTCAGTGGGGCCAGTATCTCCTGGAAGAAGCTTCCAGCTGAGAGCCTCAAACCTGGAAACAAGCCACTGCAATGCAAAACTGATACAGACAGACTGACAGCACTCGAGTCTGTGCCAGCGACTACTGCCACAACGTGAAATCAAAAATCAGAAATCATATCAGTTGCTGGCCGTTCCTCAACACTGATATCAGTGCCTGCTGAACATTTTAAAGCTACTAGCCACGGTACATTGGTACACTGAATAGTTCTACAAATGTTATTAAAAGAAATAAGTCATAAAATATAAGCATGAATGAAAAGATATTAAAAATATAAATGTTGTTTGGGCAACTTAATTAAAATATGTTAAGAAAATATAAAAAGAAAAGCTAATATTAAAGGGGTCATATGATGTCATTTCAAATTATATTTCTCTTTATAGTGTTACAAGCTCTTGATGCATTTTCAGTTTCACAGACTAAAGACTCAAAACCAAAGAGATATTCTTTATAAAAATTATGACTAGTCCACGCCCCCCAGAATGGCTTGTTTAAACACGCCCCCACTTTTCTACATCACAGAGTGGGTTTATTTTCAAACACTTCCCAAACGTTTGCAAAGAAAGGAAGTGAAGCTATTATTCTCGCTGTAGTGTCGCTGCAGGCGCCATGTTCTGGAGATGCTGTGTTTCGTTGTGAAAGTCAAACAATAAGCTTTGTACAAATCGCCCCGTTTCAGGAGGCGGGGCTTAGAGGAGAAACAAAAATGTACAGTTTGTGGAAAATAATGTTTTTTTTTTAACCACATAAGCACATTGCATTACATCAAATACACAAAATAATGTTCTTTTTAGCAACATCATATGACCCCTTTACAGTTTAGAACTTTATGTAAATATCATAGTATATACAGAAATAATACTAAAGTTCTGTCAATGACTTTCTTTCGACAAAAAACCTTTTGGTCCCACTTTATATTAAGTGTCCCTAGTACCCGTGTACTTTCATAGTAACTAGATGTGTATGTAGTATGTAA
>JAUCMT010000959.1:0-10051 GCA_032357475.1 Enteromius thamalakanensis | reverse complement strand
TGCACAATACTTGCATACAGTCGCTGTTCTATCCATTGTTTTATTTCTGCTGTCATCAAAGGTAATAGAGTGCAGATCGCGCCGTATTTTTCTGTCCGAGCCCGGCCAGCATCCGACAGAGCTGTAACCAAATTTTTTTTTCATACTAATGACACATGCACTTTTTTTGTGTGGAAAGCCCGTTTTTATTAAGCAACTGCAGAAAGGCGTTCGGAAATGTCAACAGATGAGAGCATCAGCGCACACCGGGGAAAAAACGCCATTATAACACAGACGCACATTCGCGCTGATGTGAGCGAGCACGAGCATCCTTTCTAAATATCTTTCCGAACTGTATCCATCCTCTAATAGGTTACATGAAATGTTCACACACACCAGATTTATACGACGCTGGCGCATCCTCCAACTTCGGGAAGCCTTCCTTATCTCTCCCACTTGCCATTTCTACACGTAAAGTATTGTGACCTGCAGCACTCACTTCATACCGTAGACACCTCAATTCTTTCGCGCGAAAGGGAAACATGTCATGAACCGTCGACGCATGCATGCACCCAATCGAGACAAGCGCACCAAACAGTTCGGGTTATTTTTTTTTAACCGTGCCACCCCTAATAGTTACAATCCGAAATAACTTTTTTTCTATGCTAATATATTTGAAAATGTAATTTATTCCTGTTAGTGTCACATGATTTTATATCAAGGTGGTGTTATACTGAAAACAGCTATTCTGCTTAATATATTTTTGTTGAAAATCATATTTTTCAACATTCTTAGAGGAATAGCGAATTCAAAAGAACAGCATTTGTTGAAATCTCCGACAGTACTGTCACTTTTGATTAATTTAATACTATATTGCTGACTAAAAGTATTTATTTTTAGCATTTTAAAAAATGATATGACAAATAAAGTTTTTTTGTTTTTTTTTACGGTTAAAAAAAAAAGATTTGTATTTGACTTATATTGTATTTGATTATGTTCATTTTTTCTGATGGTTAAAGAGCTTAGTTAAGAGAAATGTGAGTAATAAGATGATAAACATATATACTGTGAAATAAATAGGCATAATTAGTCAGGTTAATTATGTAATTATTCATGTTATGTTAAAACAGTTAAAGTAATTATTTGGCTTTGTTGAATTCAGTAAATTACACTTCCTGTTCAAGTTCACATTAAAATTCCAACTTCCTGCCTTACTAGATTATTCTGGTTAAGTCTGTTCTCATTTCTCAGTTCATGCCATTGTTCAAAACTAGACTAAAAATGTTCCTTGGAGGAAACCAAGAAATGAAGTTAACAATGTAGATTGTGATGTATAGAGGATTTATGGAAAATATAAAACAAGCTGCATGAATTTTATACAGTTCTGCAATTTCATGAACCAAAGCACTTGGAAAGCAGCCACACTAGTGTCATTTGCAGAGCTCTGCACTCATTTCGTATTGGCACAGCAGACTTTATCTCCTGCTCACAGAGTTATTTTCCAGAGTTATAGACTATTACTCGCTAGTGTGATCCATGAATATAAAGCTGTCATTACTCTTTGCCTGAGGCTTTCAATGGCTGTCAGTATGGCAGAGTTTGAAAAATGAATTTAAGAATGAGTTACTCAGGGGCTCTGAAGCTTTGCCTTCATGTCCCACGCAAGACGTCTGAGAAGGTTCTTCTTTCAGAGCAGTCACATGAATTGAAATGACTCATGTCTGTATAGTGCTATTCTTTTGCTTGCTGTCTTCACAGGAGAATCAGATGATGATCTTGGCCTATTTCAGGGTGATGTACACAGTTGGTTACTCTCTATCCCTGTCCAGCCTGTCTTTAGCCCTTGTGATACTTCTCATATTCAGGTGAGTGGCAGCTTTTCTTTTTAAAGACGAGTACAAAATGGCATGCAGAAGACAAAATATAATAACCATCAAAGTGAGCTGTCCAAAAATCACATTCTCATCATACACCAAGCCTAATTAGTTCACTGAACCTTAAGGCTTGACGACGTTGCAAGTCCATATCATAATTAAGCTTTCATCTTAATTAAATGTGGAGCATGCAGTAATGAATATGTGTTTTCCCTAAGGATCAATAGTCATGTGTGCTTTAACACTTTAACATGAGATTGTTAACAGTTTCAGCACACTTTGAATGAAATTAAGTTTCGATGTGGTTTTTGCTATATTGCAGAAAGCTCCGTTGCACACGTAATTACATCCACACCAATCTGTTTGCCTCTTTCATCCTGCGAGCTGTGTCCATCCTCACAAGAGATGCACTTCTCATGAAAGACGCTCCTGAGTTCAGGGACAACAAAGATGTTTCAGTCGTTCTGAGTGACCAGGTGAGCAGTAATGCAGTGAAGACTTCTGCTCACACTTACTTGAGGATATTCTGCAAAACTTCACAAAAAACACAAGGGCATTCTTTTCTGAAATGAGGAGGCAAAGTCAGAAGTATTTTTTAATTTATGTTTCAGTTACACGTAATATTTTTCAGTTATCTCGTCTTAACTTTACACTTGTTTTAGTGTTTAAATAAACTAAAAAACAAGTGATTTATACACTATTTAATGTCATATAATAATATTTCTGTTGTTTTATCATTGTAATGTGGATTATTTTCCAGTTTTGCCTCCTCGGAGTAAACGCCCCTATTAAAAAACTATTAAACTTCATGGTTTGGTAAAGTAAACTCAGAGCTGGGTAGATTCCTTACAGATTGTAGACCAATACAGATTACATGATGAAAACTAACTTGGTTGGAAAAAAAAATGTACTTTTAGATTACTTTTTATCTAACTTTTTTAAACTTACCGTTAAACATACCATATTGATATACAGTTTAACAAAGAGAAAGAAAATATAACTTTTTTTTTCATACCCACAAAAATGCATTAAACATTACATTATTGCAGGTTTCCCTTAATGTAAGAAAAGCTGTGGGTTTGTGCTAATAATCAATTAAATTATAAAAATGTCAAATAAATTATTTCAACCCTTGAATGCTAAAATTATAAATATTTAATTTGTTTACCTGAATGTCAGTGTGACCATTAAGCAACACTAAACTGTAAACATGCAAATGTGTTAAATTATTTTAATATTAACTTCCTCATATATGTTTTAAGTAAATATTACATGTTACAACAGATTATACATATTACAATATTTGGGAATCCCTTTGTTTCATACATGGTCTATTTCCTTGAGAGGTGCTTTCTTAATAATAAATTAAGACCGGTCTGTAATTATCTTTTATTGGAGGATTATTAAAATTTAATATACTCTAATTACATGTATTTATTTTTTGTAATCTTGGCGACACGATCGAGATTTCATGTAATTAGTTACTCTCCATTAAACTCCCACAGGTGATGTCAGGCTGCTGTGTGGCTCAGGTTTTGATGCAGTACTGTGTTGGGGCAAACTACTATTGGCTGCTGGTAGAAGGTCTATATCTTCACAACCTGTTGGTGCTGATGGTCTTCTCCGAGAACAGCTACTTCTGTGTATACCTCTTCATCGGCTGGGGTGTGTAATTTTCATACCCTTTTTTTGTCATGGAAATAAAAGAGCAAAACTTAATCAGTTGAAATATTATAATATTATTATTATTATGGGTAATAAAAAGTTCATAGTTTGTTTTTGGGAGTACCCAACAACATGATGACATGCATGCAAGGTCAAAATACAATTTAATTGTCTTATAATATGCCTTTTTTATTTTGTTTTTACTAACTCAACGACTACCAAACAATTCACTCTATGATCCATTTTTCTGATTGGTCTTATTTTCTTTTCCTCATGCCTGTAATACCTGATAAAGCATCGTTTGTGAGGTCTGTGCTGCTTTATGTACAGTTTCATGAAAGAAAAACGCACAAAGAATAAATTAGCATTTTTATTCAGACAACGAAAAAAGACCAACAAAGTGGGTGAGCAATATGCTAATGTTTCATGTGGATGTCAACATCACGAAATCATGAAATGGCTTGGGATTCGTTCAGATTCAGAGTCGACTCTTTATTTTGAGTAACAATAACTTTATACACGGTGCACTTTCAGAATAAAAACTATGCAGGATGTTTTCTTTCACTTAGAGCTGTGTTACACGCTGCATGAGGTCATTTTCAAAAATCCATATGGGCACTTTAAAATATTATTATATAAAATATTTAGTTAAATAGAGTGTGCTGTTTTGTACAGTATTTCATTTTTTTCTAACAGGAAGTCCTGTGCTGTTTGTGGTGCCTTGGATAGTTGTTCGTTACCTATATGAGAACACCAGGTAAGACGTGCCAAAAGTCTTGATGCAACAGCTTTCTTTCATTTGGTTAAAGATTAAGAGCAGCTTTGCTTAAGCATTACAAATGTGCCTACACATTTCTCAAGGTGCTGGGAGATCAACGAAAATATGGCATATTGGTGGATCATCCGAACGCCAATCCTTTTGGCGATTTTAGTGAGTCTTTACTTCAATTTGTTTTAAATTTGAATTTGTTCTTTGATTGTATCGATAGTCACTCACGTATGCTTACAGATAACTCTGAACGTGGAATTCTCCTGCTTCCACTCCAAAGCCACAAATTTAAACACCAATGTGGATCTGCCCCGACTTTGTTCCAGCGGTTATTTTTGAGTGAGAGCTCTGAGAATTCCAAGTTCCGAGTCGTCTGGAACGCAACGTATGAATAACCAGTTAAATATACTCTGGTTCATGTATTATACATGGATGACTCATTAGTCTGGAGCATTCTTGAGGATTGTGTTGAGGAACTGTTTTACTGCACTCTGAAATAATGGTGGCCGCCGATCCGTCACTCTCGGGTTGGAATCATTTATGCATTTTCTCTCATTGCACAGGATGAGAAGTCTATACACTGAACTTTCTATGTGTAACTATTTATATTTAAAAAGAATTATGACCATGTTTTGCAGGTGAACTTTTTTATATTTTTAAGGATTATTCAGATCCTCGTCTCCAAATTAAAAGCACATCAGATGAGATATACAGATTATAAATTTAGGTAAGAATTTGAGTGTTTTCAACAAATAAATTCATTTTATGTTCAGTATGATCCGCTTGTTTATTTTTCAAATTTGCTTAATCTCTTGGTGTTTGCAGAATGTCAGAAATGTATGAATTCATCCATGTTATGTAAAATGGAAATGTCACATAAAGCTTTTGATGTTTCAACCGTTTTGAAAGGAAATGTTTCATCCTTCTTTAAATGCCAGCCTTGAGGGTAGCATGCATTTCAAGGAGCTTTTTTTTTCAACAAAGACTATTTCTAGCCTTCATGCATATATCCTGTTTATGTGTAAAGTGTGGCTTGAAATCTGACAATACATTGGTATCTTGATTTAATCACAGTGCATGACTGTTGTCATTTAATCTACCCGTGAAATCTCCCTTAAATAAACAAAACTGTTTTTTTTATCTGAAAGAATTAAAAAAATAAATAAATAAATAATTATTTCTGAAAAGAAATGAACCCTTGACCTGATATCAGATTGAAATTTGTCTGGGTTGTGTTTTGAATAATTTGAGTCTTTAATATTCTTGTTCTCTCAGGTTAGCCAAGTCTACGCTGACCCTCATCCCGCTGCTAGGGATTCACGAGGTGGTGTTTGCAGTGATGACAGAGGAGCAGACTGAGGGCGTGCTTCGCAATGTCAACCTGTTCTTTGAACTCTTCTTCAATTCTTTTCAGGTACAACTAGAGCAATCAAGAGAGACAGACCGCGTCACAACATGGCCTAGTTCATACAGAGTACTTACTTTTTTGTTTACCATGCACTGTTAGATTGTAGCGAATGATCTTACAATTAATACATTTTGACACAACAGTTCCTGTTGCCCCACAGGGTTTTCTGGTGGCCATATTATACTGCTTTGTCAATAAAGAGGTAAGATGAATCTATTGTATGTATTTGTACATTTAAATCATTTTAAACATAATTGAATTGTTATTATGGATATATAGGGTCAGGGTCAGGCAGACAAAGTTAAACACTGGCAATCAGAATCATTAGAGGCATAGACAAAAGAGTAAACGATAATTCAGGCGAGAGTTAAACGAGTACTAGGGCCAAGACGACAACGTAGATCCAAGGGAAGCAGAGGTCGACAACGATAAATCCAGAATATCATAACAGGGTACAAGAACACAAATTAACTTCTAGGGTTGACGGCAATACATAGAAACAATGATCCATGACGACATACAAAAACATCCGGGTTAAATACACGTAAAACTAGGTTAGGGGCGGAGCCAAAAATAAAACACCATGACAACTGACAAGCGGGGCGGAGACATGAGTTTGTGGGAATGAGTCCATGAAAACAAACACAAAACATAGAGAGTTCGCTGAGTGATCGTTACAATTAAAACACATTTAATACGTTAACATTTTTATTTACATAATATGTGCGTGCACTGTGTATATTTACAAAGACGTACCGCATATATTTTGAAAATATTTTAATGTATTTACATGTATATATTTATATTAATGTAAATTATGTTATACATGAATATATAAACATACATGCATGTATGTATTTTTAAATAAATATACACAGTACACACTCATATATTATGTAAACAAAAACTTTTTTGAATGCAATTAACTTAGATAGAATTTTAGTTATAATTCTCTGATCTCCTGTCTTTGATTACAGGTACAGTCAGAAATCAAAAAGAAATGGCAGCGATGGAAACTGGGTATAAGCATTTTGGAGGACCAACGTAATACAGGCAGTAACACACAGCAGGGAGGTGCAGGTCCTCTGTGTCAGCACGACCCAGCCTGCTCTCCAGACTGCCCTCTGGACAGTGGCAGCCAACAATCCTCAGACCCAGCTCCCACAGTCACCCAACCGCCTGTGCAGCATCACTACCATCCTGGAGCAAAGAAAGGCAAGGCGTACTGCTACATCTCTGCCCGAAAGCAGGTTCTGAACGGGCTGGATGTACCAGCATTACCCCAGTGCACCGGAGAGGTGACGTTTTCCGAGAGCTACTGTTGAACCATGTGGACTGGACAAACTAGGCCAGATATCATGGAGCGCCTCATTGTTTTTGACCTATCAAAAGGATATTACCACATCACATTTCTCACATTACGCCTGGCAACCCACTTTATTTGTTGTTTACCACTATACCTCATTTTGGACACTACTAATTCATGCTGTTATGTGCCAACATTGTGGATCAACTCAAAGACTGCCTAATTTACCACAAAGCCATTTATATTTTTGATTACATGAGGATTATCTATTCAAAATCCACAGGTAAGACACACAAACATCACCTAGCCTGGAAAATCACCAAATAGCCATCAGTATGTTAACCCCAACAAGGTTTTGGACCCTTAAGCCACTTACCTGCTACTATTTAAGAATGTGAGGTCAATACAAAATTACTACCTTTATTCAGCAAGAATACATTAAATGACAGTAAAGACTTTGACATAGTTACAAAAGAGTTCAAAAAAATACTTATCTATCATCTTTGCATGTTGAAAAAGCACAATTTCTAATATTACGCAAAACAACCATTTTCAGCATAGATAATAATGAGATTTAAGCACCACGTTTAGGATATTAGAATGATTTCGGAAGGATAATGTGACACTGAAGACTGGTATTGATGCTAACCATCACAGAACTAAATGACTTGTGTGTGTATAAATATATATACACTAAACTATATAAAACAGGTATTTTAATTTTGATAATATTTTACACTTTTAATGCTTTGATTGTATTTATTAATAAAATATTCCTCTGTGAGCGTAAGAAACTTTGAAAAAATGTTGAATGGTAGTATATAATAACTGCAGATGTTACATAGTTTTATATTTTGTCATTTAGTGCAAAGTGTTTAATTTATTTTTGTGGGGCCAAATACCTTTTGGGGAGACTGCACTGTATTTTCACACAGTATAAATGTTTTTTGGTCCATAAACAGTAAATCAATACTTAAGTTCCCCTTACATTGTCACATCCTCACCCTGATTTGATATTGGGCCTCTGGAAGTGTTAAATATCTAATATGAAGGTTTTATGTGGCTCTTATGTAACCCGCTCAACCAGGACGACGTGCTCTAGGCGATCTCTTAAACAGCAGGAAATCTAAATCCGTTTTTATGCTTCTGCATTCCGCTCGATGGGCTAATCCCCTTTCATTTAGTGCCATGACAGAACCCAACTGTGAACTGTATGCCTACATTAGAGTTTAAAGAGGATTACTAGGCATTTTAGTTAATAGGCAACAGTAACAACACTATTAAACATAGAAGCAGTTTGTTTCCAAAACTTTATGATGGTTTAAATCAAAGTATGCCCTTATTTTTGAACCCCTCACTAAGGACTGAGATCATTTCTTACACTGTACGCCTTATTTGTTACTTCACCCTGGGCATTTTTTTCCCCTGTCAACATGAATGGAAGACTAAGAGTGATATATGTTGTACCTGAACTTCCACTGTGATTTAGACCATATATTATGTTGCATCTAAATTGTATCCATCAAGTGGAGGTGGTTTCACAAAGGCGGCTCGGTTGTCAAGGAAAGCCACCTTGTGGATGTAGCGAGAACTACACAGATGTGTTGCAGAGTTGTGTTCGTCTCCTAAAGAAATCCTTGATCACATTTCTAGTGCTGAATGGCTTTAACTGGGTGCTAAGAGTCTGTGGCCATGCATGAATTTGTCAAACAATCTTGGTAGGATGTGTTTGTGTAATGTGGTAAGGTTTGGGTAGATCTTATGAAGCCACTGTTGTTACATGCCTTTCACTCATGTTTTGTCCAGTATTCATCTACATATTACAGAATAAAGTACCGTTCACATAGAACAGAGTTTAAAATATGAGATGCAGGGCAGCGAAATGGAAAAAAAACAACTTATTTTAAAATTTAAATGCACAGCTTTTTTCTCATTATACTACCCTGCAGCTTGTGTTTTTATTACAAATATGAATTCTGTGTGAAAAATATAATAAAAGCACTATGCTGACTTAAATGTTGAACAGTTGTTAAAAGTGCCAATATCGTTTGACTTTTAAAATAGTCATTTTTGTCCTTCTAAACATTCCACAAACTTGTATCATCTCCTAACGTTGTGTGTCAGATTCACACACACTGATAAATGTTAACCAGCTAGGTTAACCAGCTAAATTACAATGTTGTATTTGCCAAAAAGAAAAAAACACACACACTTGTGCAATAATATCATTTTGGACATATTTATTTCCATTAAAGCATAAAACTGAAACAAGTACATGTCTTCTTTGTTCATTTTGTGGGCATGTTCCTCTATTTCCTGGGAATGGCATAGCAGTCATATGTGCGGGGCATGCGGCCAAAACTGCAATTTGTTGGTGTTGTGTCAAGCTCCTCTGGTGGCACTGTGGCTCTGAAGGTGAAGTGCTGAAGGAGGGATGTGAAGAAGATAAAGAGCTCTAGACGAGCCAAAGCCTCACCGAGACACGCACGCTTGCCTGTCAAGAGAGCAGACAGAAGGCAGTTTACAGAACAATAACAGGCGTCAAACGATTCCTGTAGTTCTTCACCTGGTTTGCACACACTGCATGAGGGATTTTGGCCCACTCCTCCTTACAGATCTTCTCTAGTCAGATTTTGGGGCTGTCGCTGAGCAACAAAGAGTTTCGGCTCCCTCTAAAGATTTAATTGGATTTAGGTCTGGAGACCTTGGTTTTCCTGGCTGTGTGCTTTGGGTCATTGTCATGTTGGAAGACCCAGCCACGATCCATCTTTAATGCTCTGACTGGGGGAAGGAGGTTTTTGCCCAATGTCACCATACACGGCCCTGTTCCTCCTCTCCTAAATACAGTGCAGTCTTCCTGTCCCCTGTGCAGAAAAACACCACCAGAGCTGATGCTTCCAGCCCCATGCTTCACTGTAGGTACGGTATTCTTCGGTATTCTTCTTCCTTTAAACACGGCAAATGAAGTTTGAGCAAAAAGTTCTACTTTGGTCTCATCTGACCACAGGACTTTCTCCCATAACTCCTCTGGATCATCCAGATGGTCCCTG
>JAUCMT010000958.1:0-10062 GCA_032357475.1 Enteromius thamalakanensis | reverse complement strand
ATATTTATATATATATATTTTTTTTTGCAGTTGATTAACAGCACCACTAAATATTTTGAACAAATATTAATTTTCAAAAATCACGTTTTTCATTGTGCATTCCAATGCATTTGGGATGTAGCCATTATTGTCAATAAAATCATAATACATAATAAAAACACAATTTCGAAAATTTATATCTGTTTTTATGCAGATAAACTCTTTATATAGTTCAATCATTTAACATTTTGTAAAATATAATAAAACGTTATTGTACATTTATTTTTATATATCTTTATTATGCACAAACATACATTTATGTAAAATAAATATTATATATTTATATATTATGTATTTTTCAAAATATGCTTACTCTGTGAGAAAATCTAAATAATAAAGTCTAAACAAGTTGTGATCCAACTTTGAAGTTAATACTTAAAAAAATGCTTTCAGTAGAATTTTCTTTGGGAGAAGTACCAAACATTTAGATGAAATAATTTCCCCATTCATTTCCAATGTGGTGTGTTTTTCACTCTTAGGTATCGAGATGGAGATTGTAAACAGCTGCGATCATAATAACGGCGGTTGTTCTCATCACTGCGAAAACTCAGCCAGTGGACCTGTGTGCAGCTGTAACCAAGGATACCAGCTGGACGTCGACCACAGGACCTGCATCGGTAAAGAAAACTAATGTGACCATCAACTGTTTCAGTCACATAAGCATGTGAGGTAAAGATATGCATGTTCTTGTCTGTCAGATATAAACGAGTGCGTAGACGGCAGCTCGTGTTGTGAACACGATTGCACGAACTATCCCGGAGGTTACGAGTGTTACTGTACCGCTGGATACCGACTGAACGCTGATGGATGCAGCTGTGATGGTATGACACTCGGAGAGAGAAAACGTTTCAAGTGATTTAGGAATCTAGATCCAGACGTGTATGTGTTTACAGACATAGACGAGTGTTTGGCTGCAAATGGAGGATGTGATCACACGTGTCGGAACAGCGCCGGCTCCTTCCAGTGCTACTGCAGACGCGGGTACCGTCTCGATGAGGACAGACACTCATGTATATGTGAGTTTTCAGTCTGTTTTCTAAATTATTTTAATACCAAAAACTAAGAAAAACTAACGATTAATCAAATAGGCGAATTCTCTAATTAAAAAATTATTGTATTAGATATTAATAGACCAGTTCAGTTTCGTATAAATGCATCAAAAACATTCATTCTACTTTTAAATTGTTAAAAGTGTTAAATATTTTATTGTATTTTATTATGTATTATATTTAGTGTTCTCAAATGAATACAACATAATATAATATGATATTATAAATGATTAATTGTGAACAGAAGCTTTTGTGTACATAATATTTGTGCATATTTATTATGTATGTATAAATACAAACACAAATATTTATATTTAATATAAAATACAAGAATATGCATATAAAAATGTATAAATGTGAATATAAAATGTTTTAAAATATGTGTGCCCTTAAAATATGTACTTTGTGTGTTTTTATATATACATTATAATTTTACACAGTACACATACAAATGTATGTAAACAAAACTATTTATTTTGGATGCGATTAATTGCAACTACTCTATTATATATTATTATAAATTTATAATGCATTTTTTGCACCAGCTCTGCAGTTCGTCTGGTCACATTAATTTATATAGTGCTTTATGCAATTATATAAGCAAGCAGTTTATGGTATCAATGATTAAAAAAAAACAGTGCCGGTATCCCTTGAAGTTACTACTTGATGTAAATTAAGCTTGATCTAGCTTAGTACTGTTTCGATGATCATACTACCACTATCAGGTATTTTACTAGAGATAATGTTGTTGTTAAAAAAATAAAACGTCTCATAATTTACCTTTTATTCAATATTTACACGACTTACAAAAACACTTGTTAGGCACATGATGTGTCATTGTATAATAACCGTAATAGTATAATACTAATATAATAGTTTTACATTTCAAAAGCTGCAGTGATTTGAATATGCATACTAGCTTATTTTTTTATTACACAATTAATTGTACTAATAATCATTAGATTAACTGATTGTCAAAGGAATGGTTTGTTGTGGTAGTGCTGGAGGATTCTGTGGAGGCGTTGAGCAGCGGCCAGGCGCAGGACAGACCCCGACCTCAGCTCACCATCGTGCAGGACTACGAGCAGATGCTGGAGAGGTACGACGACTACGAGGACGACACGGGAGAACTGCGTGCTGAGAACACCTTAACAGAGAAATTCAGTAAGAAGATGTTTTTTTTCTTTTAAATATGCAAATATGTATTTATTTAATATTGTTTTAAATTCTTCGATTCTAGATAAACTAAATGATAAATGTTGCTTTGCCAACTAGGTGGAAGAAGTGTCAATATTCATCAATATTTATTATTATTTAGTATCATTTAGTATTTAAACTAAATGAAAATAAGACATGTTACATTGGCAGCTAGCTAAAATAATTTTAATTAACATTAATATTTGTGTTTCTTAACTAGCTGTAATACTTAAAAATGAAATAAAATTCACTTAACATTAATTTTATAAGTTTTAGTTTCTTTAATGTTTCTTTAGTTTTAGTTATTTTTAGTGGTTAGACTAAAGGGAAATGAAAAGCATGGCTTTAGCAGCTAAATGAAAAAAATATCTGTTATAATATAAGCTGTTGTGGGCGTGTTCATGCCGCGCGCGTCTCACGTGGAATTTGAATGACAAAGCGATTGTAGCTTGTGGGCGTGGTCACATTAAAATTAATTAGATCAGATTGAGAAACTATATAGTGTTGGTCATCATAATGCAAGTGGTTCTATTTATTCCAAACGCACCGTCTACTTCTCTTTGGACAGTGAACGATGCACACGACATGTTCCCTTTGCCTAACGTTAGACACAGTTAATAGTTACGTTAATTGTTTACATTTTGCAGAACAGACGCTTAGAAGATCCATAAATGTGCATTTGTTTCGTTATGTTCAGATGTTTTCACTCTTCTGCGTGTCAGAGGTTATAAAAACCTACATTTAGCCTATAATATAATTTAAGCAGTGATGCAAATCAGAATCTGTTATTATATAACAGCTGTTAGTTATATATATATATATATATGTTTTTTTTTTTACATTTTAGCTATAGTTTTAGTTATCTGATACACCGTAGCTTTGGTTGTTTTGATCGTCTGTGGTCTGTCTTCAGTATGTTTGAACGATTCGTTCGGCTTGGACTGCAGTCTGTCGTGTGAGGACTGTGCTCACGGAGGAGTGTGTAACACACTGAGAGACGGCTGTGACTGTCCTGACGGATGGACGGGAATCCTGTGTAATGAGAGTGAGTTATATATCAGCAGGCACTAACAGAAAGCTCAGGATTGATTACATCAGCAGTTTCACAGGTGGAGAAAGATGATTAAAACAGATCAATCACGCACATTTAATAAGAACCCCATTATAACCCTGCAAAGCCTGACAGAGGAAATATTCATCTGTAAAATGTCATTTGAAATGACAGAGTTTATTGGACCTTTAAACAAAATCTGATCTTTACATGTTTTTTGTTGAGTATCATATTTGACACAACAGATGTAAATAGTTTGATAAAATCTGCAGTTTGCTGTAGATGCTGATACTACACACTTTATCTGCAAAAACATAAATCAGTTTTTTTTTTGTTTGTTTTTTTTTTTTTTTTTGAAAATGATGGTTTTTAATTATGTTATAATTTTTTTATTGCAATTTATTGTGTTAGTTAACTAGTATGTTTAGTTATTTTCTACCTATTAAAAATAACCCTCCTGCAGTTTGATTGATAGTGACTGGAATGCATATATATATATATATATATATACTGTGTATGTATATGTATATATGTACAAATCTGAATATATAGTCATAATTCTGAATATATAAATGTAAATCAGAATATATACATATAAGTCTGAATATATAGTTATGAATCTAAATATTTAAATATTCAGCGTAGATATGTGTATATTTCATTATATTACATATTACATTTAAAATTGCTTTGAAATAATTTGAAATATATATATATATATATATATATGTATAAATTTCAAATAACTGCACAGCAATTTTAAATGTAAATGTACTGTGTGTTTGTATATATATATATATATATATATATATATATATATACAAGGAAAGCATGCAATCTTAAATACATTAAATTAAATTATTTTTTATATTTATTAAATATCAAAACAAAACTAAATGCACAGTTGATAAATATCAATTTAATCTTTTTTCTTTTATGCTTTGAAATGCTTTACTGATGTGTGGGGGAAAAAACATGGAATCTAAAATTAAATGTTATAAATAAAATAGTCATAATTCTGAATATATAGAAGTTATTCTGAATATATAGTCATATATCTATATATTTATGTATCTTTATATATCTTGCAATTCTGATTTTATGACAAATTATTTAATGTTATAAAGTCAAAATTATGGGATATAGATGAGCAATTCTTAGATGAAAAACAGCTCTTTAGCATTGGACTTTACTCATATGTTCAAATGTTAATTATGAAAAAGGACACACACATAAATGTATATCAAATATGATACAGGGTTAATTTCTTTTAAACAGGTTTTTATTATGCTACATATCTTTATAAGCTCCTTACTTCTTTCTTATGTGTGTGTGTGTGTGTGTGTGTGTTGTCCAGCGTGTCCAGAGGGCTGGTTTGGCAGGAATTGCTCTTTCAGCTGTAAGTGTAAGAACGGCGGTGTGTGTGATCCGGTCACCGGCAGCTGCCGCTGTCCACCAGGGGTCAGTGGAGAGCTGTGTCAGGACGGTACGTTTACAGAACACCTTCACTGTATGGACATATATAACAGATAAAATACAAACAGTCCATAATATTAATACTGATGCAATCACTTCAGGCTGTCCCAAGGGTCTCTATGGGAAGTTCTGTAATAAGAAGTGTAATTGTGCTAATAACGGACGATGTCATCGCACTTATGGGGCGTGTCTGTGTGACCCGGGACTGTACGGAAGGTTCTGCCACTTACGTGAGTGCTGTACTGTGACATTATAACTACACTTAATTAATAACAGGGTCCAGCTGCTAGGGTAATGAATTCCTGTCCCGTGTGTTTATGTAGCGTGTCCTAAGTGGACGTTTGGCCCGGGCTGTTCGGGAGAGTGTCAGTGTGTCCAAAAGAATACAGTGGAGTGTCACCGGCATCATGGCTCCTGCATCTGCAAGCCTGGTTATCAGGGCCAAACCTGCAAAGACGGTCCGTTTGCACACAAACATCGAAAGTGGGGCTGATGCAAGGATGCATTACACTGAAAAAAAGAGCTTTTCTAAAATAAAATTAAAATAATTGGAATATATACAATCTTATTTCATAAAAGCAAATAATTATAATATAATTATTAAATAATGTTGATAGTTGATTAGTTGATGCATGATATTTTTTATTATTATTATTTTTTATTGCTTTGCAATAATTAAAAAATTATATTTATATATATATATATATATATATATATATAATATATTTAAATAAATAAACAAATAATAATTTTATAGCAATTTCAAATGTAAATATATATATGGAAAAATATGGAATATAAAATGTAATTATTTTGAATATTTTAAATTAATAAAATTCAACATTAAAACAATGAAATGCACAGTTGATGCATATCATGTTATGCTTTGAAATGCTTCACTGATATGTGAAAATAAGTTTTAAAAAGTTTTTTTAATTTTAAATTGTCTTTGAAGCAGTTCAGTGAAATGCAATGATATTATTTGGAAAAACTAAATGAAAAACTGCAACGATTGTGTCATAACTTGCATTTGAAATTAAAACATGCTATTTAAAAATAAACAGAAATAATAAAATGAATAGTTGAAAAAACTTGGATGGAGATCCAGTATATGATTTGATCAATATTCATTGTTTTCTTCACAGAGTGTGAATCAGGCTTCTTTGGCTCCGGTTGTGATAATAAATGCTCCTGTCCGGCTGGAGTGACCTGTGATCATGTGACCGGAGCGTGTCAACCGCAGTGTCCAGCTGGAAAGACAGGAGACAAATGTGACCAAGGTATATCAAGTAAAACTAAAGTACTTGATATGCATCATTCATTGATGAAATGAAGTCTAATTAAAAATGCATATCATGTCCAAATAGCATTAAGACCATCAGAGCTACAGTATTAGACAAGCATCAGTCACTGATCAGATCAATAAACTGCATGTGGAAGTTGAATGTGCTTTGATTTGTGCTCCAAATGTCCAGCATGAAATATTTTTGTCGTTACCGTGATAGATTGTGGTGATGGGAGATTTGGGATTGACTGCTCTCAGTCATGTGACTGTTCAGGGGCACCATGTGACAGCATCACTGGCCAGTGTTTGTGTCCTGCTGGGACGTTTGGAAAACATTGTGAGAAAGGTGATAATGTCACACTGACACTAACATGTCATACCTTTATTGTTCTGTATTTTTAATATTATCTTAATATCTATCAAAAAGACACCTGGCTTATTATATATATATATATATTGTTGATACATGCAGTAGCATTTTTATTTAATTAGCTTTGAAATGCATACATGAAATACAATGACAAATAATCGTAAAAACATGCAATGTTAAAATGAAAATTTAGAAAACTAAGAGAATTAATATAAAAAAAAATTCAGCATTTGGATCAAATCACACCTTAAAACAAATCAAATCAAAAAGTAGGTAAAAACAAAAAAGTAAACATCATTCAATCCAATATTTATATTAATATTTTATAGCTATTTAAATGCTACCTGTAATTTTTTTTAGAAAAATTGTATTTATTTTTTACAAAATGTGAATATTAAAAACTAATATTAATATTTATTCTTTAAGTTAAATTATAATTTTTTAAAAAAAAATTTTGTTGAGTGTTAACATTTTGTAAAATCAAAATTGACCTGGAGTATAACATTTCGAATCAAACTGATCTCTGAGTATAATAGTGTCCAGATGAGTAACCTAAACACACGCTATGTTCCTGTGTCAGAGTGTGCGGAGGGTCTGTGGGGTGCTGGATGTCAGGAGCGGTGTCCGGGGTGTGAGAACGGAGGCCGCTGTGACCGGCGGGACGGCTCGTGTGTCTGCGCTCCTGGATTTATCGGCAGACTGTGCCAGAACAGTGAGTGCATCTCAAACACACACACACACACACACACACACACACATCTGTAAGGGTGTTTGGTGAATGTGTCTGTGTTGTCAGAGTGTCCTGCGGGACGCTTCGGAGCGGGCTGTCAGCTCAGATGTGCCTGTGATCATGGAGGGCGCTGCCATCCTGTAACGGGACGCTGCTCGTGTCCTCCAGGCTGGACGGGCCACAACTGCAAGAAAGGTACGTCTCGTTCAGTTTTTATTGTACAGTTATATGTTATTATATGTGTTTGATTTGTGTTCTAACTGTAGCCTGTGACACGGGGCGCTGGGGTCCGGACTGTGAGAGTGTGTGTGACTGTGGAGTGTGTGACGCTCAGACCGGACGCTGTCACTGTGAGGCGGGCTTCACCGGACCACGCTGTGACCAGAGTGAGTGAAACCCCTGCACAGTGGAGAGAAAAACTACAGTTACACTTTATTCTGACTAACTCTGTCAGCTAATTCTCATTCATTTGGAAATACAGTACATGTCTACTAACTCTCAGAGTAGACTGTTAAGGTAGGTTTATGGTTCGTTCATACAGTATATACTTGCAGAGTTCCTCATAGACAGAATACTTGACATCTAGTTGAAAAGCTTCTTAATGTTAGTAGAATGTCTAAAGTGGACTATCGACATAAAGTGTTACCAGAAATGCACTCAAAGCTGCTTTGGATAAAAGCATCTGCTGAATGCATAAATGTAATTATTTGTTAAAGAGACATATTTAGTGTTTGTTTAGGGTTTTTGGTGTTAAAATTGTGACATTTATGCATTGTTTTGGAGTCCTTCTATATTCCATGTATATATCGAATAGCTGTTATAAAATGTTACAGTATTTATTAAAAAACGATCAAAGAGAATAAATGGGAAAATGTGCAAAAAAATACATTTTACAAAAAGGCAAAAGGAATAAAAATGTAATCTTGAAAATCTGATTTGGGACTTCCGGTTTGGCTGCAGACCAAAATGGCGGGTTGAACACTCAGCTCTCACAAGTCGGCATTATATTTCCCCCGTGTAATTATTTTTGATAAAAAAAAAAGTGATTTTCCTTTATTGATATGACGGGGGGAAAGAAAGGCAGAGGCAAAGGGACGCAAAGTGCAATGAATAACGATCCACATCGTGCAGGGCTAGACGAGGAGAACAACATGCGGGATGAGGAAGACCGACAACATGGTGGCGAATCAACATCGGAGAATGTGTGCACGGGGCTTGAAACTATAAGCAAACAGATCAGCGAACTGAAATCAGAACTTAAAGAAGATTTAAAAACATTCAAAGACGAAATCAAACAGGATGTGAGAGAAGAGTTCCTTGAGTTCAAACAAGAAGTTAACCAACAACTATCAACAAACATGCTAGCCTTGCAAGAACACAGTAAGAAAATTAATGAGATGGAGACGCGGATTAATGACACTGAAACATGGAGTGCGGAGGCCAACGTAGCCCTTCAACAGGCTATAAAAGACCAGCAGAAGATAGAAGACAGGCTGAATGATTTTGAATCGAGGGCTCGACGAAACAATATTAGGATTCATGGTGTTCCAGAGAACGCTGAACAAGGCTCGGTAATGGAATTTGTCGAAAAACTGCTTCGGTCCGAATTAGAGCTTGGCGACGTGGACTTGCAAATACAACGCGCACATAGAGCCCTGGCGCCGAGACCGGGCCCAAACTCGCGTCCGAGGTCTATTATAATAAATTTCCAGCAGTTCAGCACCAAGGAGATGGTTATCCAAAAAGCCTGGCGAAAGAAAATCATGATGGAAGAGAAACCGCTGTATTTCGACCATGACTATACAACCACCGTTCTTCACCAGCGCAAGGCGTATACCAATATTAAAAAGGCCCTCAAGGAAAAGGGCATTCGTTTTCAGACGCCTTTCAATCGGATACGCATCTACTGGGAAAGTGGTGTGCAGGTGTATGGCAGTGCCTGGGAGGCAGCGCAGGAGCTACGTCGGCGGGGATACAGCGTGGAGGTGCCCGAGAGACCGTCCGGTAAGAGCCACCTGTTGGACCGTCTTCAACGGGCTACATTGTGGCAGCGAGTTGGATCAACCACAAGTCTGGACACTGCTAGAAGAGCTAAAGAACGTCTACGGGAATTTGAACATGGACACAGCAGTGTGTAAAAAACCTATGTGAAAACGACCCTGTACATGAAGATGTTCAGTGTATGTGCGCCGGCAGGCGGGAAGATGAGATCAGCTGTGCCAACGGTCACACGTAAGTGAATTGCAATACAGTCTGTAGCGGACCTATTAGGGAGGAGGCCCTTTCCTGGAGAGAGGTTTTCCACCTCCTCAGCTGAAAACTGGAGAACGCTCTTCAGACTTTGGAAGTCCTTATACTTCTTTGTTATAATGCTCGTTCTAAGCAGTTCTTGGTTTGTTACTGTGTTACAGTTTATTTTACTTAAGGTTAGCCTGTGGAAACATAGTGGTGTAAGAATGACTTTTGATGATGGTACAGTCTACTGAGGTTAAAATTATGTCTTTAAATGTAAATGGTTTGGGTAATCCAATTAAAAGGTCAAAGGTAATGACCAAATTTAAAAAAGAGAAAGCAGATGTTATTTTTATCCAAGAAACTCATCTTTCTCCAAAAGAACATGAGAAATTGAAAAGATTTGGCTTTAAAAATACTTACCACAATTCATATGAGCATACACATAGAAGGGGGATTGCTATCCTTGTCGCCAATAAAATAAAATTTGAATTATCTAAGGAAATAAAAGAAAAGGATGGAAGATTTCTCATTGTTAAGGGTAAAATTGAAGAAGAGATGGTAACATTAGTAAATGTGTATGCCCCACCTGATACTAGTAAGCTGTTCTTCAAATCATTAATGGATGTAATT